>KZ538091.1:11453-63998 GCA_000934665.2 Catajapyx aquilonaris
GTTTCAAGGGGGGGGGGGGTGGAAGTAATCAGCACGAACAATATCACATGACATTACCGTGGCACTAAATTGTTCCCAGTTAGTTTATATCTCCAAGATTAACTCGCCTTGGAAAATGAAATTGGACTTTCCGCTCCCCATTTTCATGCCTTCTGTTCTCAACACTTTGTCATTTTGTCGCTAAGACAATTTTTCTTCAGAATTTTGGCAAGTTTTCTATAGTGCTGGTTCATGCACCGTCTTGAGATTTTTGCAAACAATGTTACAGCTACATTTTCAAATTGTGTAGAATAATTGCACAAAATATATGCATATAGTCACACCCATAACTTCGCTAACCCAGGCGTGATTGGCCACCTCAGATGGCTTATTCTTATAAGTCAGCTTCAGTGCTTTTACTGCCATAGGACCAGTGAAACTTCATCAGCTGAAATGCCCCTTTGAATTCTGTCATCCAAATTTAAGGACACACACTCCAAAAATTTTACTCCAACCTCGTTCTCTATCTGTCTCTTTTACTTCATTGTGGCAAAAGGCGTGGTGAAGTTCCCCACCAAATGTAGTAATGGCATGCGGTGAGGAATTAAATGAAATGTTGAGCGAACTCGAGGCCTTTTCAAATTCGTTCTAATCTCTCTTATTGGCCTCCCGGAAAAGCTATAAAGCAGCAGAAGGGGTGGGAGAATGCGGTAAACTTTTTAACGACTACATAATTACACTTGCATACCACAAGAAAGTTTCACTCATGGAGAAGGCGCGGTCTATACCTACAAAGTTGGGTCATACATGCAACCAGCTATAAAGCTCTTTACGGTTAATTAATCACTATGTTACTGTACGCATTGAAAGTAACTTTCGGTGCGGGTCGAAAAAATCGGGTGTGTTTGAAAGGGGGGGGGGGAATTATTGCGGTTTTTTAAAAGCCGAACTTTTTGGCATTTTGGCACATTTTCCCAACTGGAGGAAAAGTAAAAACAGAGCGGTTATTATTACTTTAACCTTGAAACCATATAGCTGTCAAAATGGGGCGGGAAAAAGCGGTTTGGAGGCGAAATTAAGTTTTCTGCGGCTGTGCTTTTGCCTCGCGGATATTGGCTCTCCCAGGCAAGAAAATTCGCAAGAAAAGGTCCTTTGACTTTTCAAAACCAAGGGCCCCGCGGTTAAGGGTGGGCTGATGTTTGCATTTTAGTTTTCAGCGTAGGATGAGTGCACACACAATTTTGTCCGAATTATTTAAAACACAGCGCAAGATGCCATTAAAATTGATGAAAACCCTGGAGTTTATGTATACGAGCTGGTGTATGTAAATTATGCACACGAGTACACTTGTTTTCATCCCCCAGCCTAATTGGGGATTCATAGAGCAGCACTGGTGGCAATTGGATGTGGTAATGTCGATGGTTATGAAGAGGCAGGACAATATACTGTATTAGTATTTAACAAGTTGGCAGCTTATTAATTGAGCATGAGTGTCTCATCCATAAATGCTATTAACACATTCACTTATACTAAGTCGCAGCTAGTTGGATGTATAAAATAACTAGAAAAACCTCCCACCCACCAGAGGCGCTCCCTGCACACCATTGCACAGGCGCAAAACTGGGCCAATCGGAAGCGTCGCGGTAACAACAGTATGCGCCTGACCAATCAGAACGAAGGATTTTCATTGCTGACAGTTGCTGACAGTTGCAGACGACCTTTAACATTTCCTTCCGCGAGTACTTGAACTTGAACCTTGCAAGATTTTTCACCCGTCGAATTCAGATGCTAATTTCAACTCGATAAGTGACTTCTGCAGTAGTTCGGTTTCTTCATCTGCCATCAGTAGCCTTACAACCGAATCCTAGTTCCACCGGATATATACGATACCTCCAGCTCCCCGAAAGTCCCTGAAAAGTCCCTGTTGAAATATTCATACCTATTACACGAATTGAATTCCTTCTTTCCTCTTACATCCTGCGAGTGGCATTAGTCCAAAAGGGGAGAGCCCTGCTTCGTTTCAACCTTGCGCTTATGAGAAGCAACGGTCTAATGCTTCTTCTATATACGGTCCCATGCCCCACACTTTGGACCTCGCTTCATATGTAAGCCATCATTCTAATAGGATTTGGACGGCTTTTTAGAGGGTCTGCTTTTGGAGGGGGGGGGGGGGACTAGACACATCGCACCATAAGAGCCTCTTTATAAAACTCCAAAATTTATCATTTAAAAAAAATGTGAATGGCCCACACGTTGTGGCGAGCATGATTAATGAGGTAAGTTATTTTAAACAAGAGCGGCCCGAAACAAGGGTTTTATCGGAAAAAGTATTGAGTTAATGAGTAATATCCGGTGGTAATTTAATCATCGGTATCAAGTTATAGTTATCCTATTAACTAATTACGACGTTCGAACCAAAATTGAGCAGGAAAGGTTATACAGCATGAGGCAGTCATTCATTCTCAATTTTAATAATAGACTAAACATCTCCAAATGGCCTTATAATTAATTAATAAATAAAAATATGTAAATAAATACGTATGTCCACCATATAGCGTGTATCATCACTTTTGGCTGCATTATTTATTTATTTACGTCGTATTTATTTATAGACCTTTACTTCCAGCTAACTTTGTGGATGGGAAATGTTACATTTTAATGCTCAGTTACATTTTATATTAACTTAATAACCTTTTTGCAATTGGACACAGCTGCAACTTGTGCCAACATTTCCGATGCGGTGTGACGCTTTCGGTTTTTATATGCCAGACTATTGCATTCACCCGGAGCCAAGATCCGGAAAACTGGTTTTAGTAACTGGCGTCTCCGGAAGCCGTGAGCAAATCTAATGTGGACCGACACCGTCGCATAGGAATGTAATACTCTCCTTGACTAACCTTCAAGCCATCCGATTTTTTTCTTCTTTTATCCTCCTGCAAAATAAAAAAAGGACCCCCTCCCAAGAAACCCCCCAAAAAATGTTACTGTCCATTCGATATCCGACCGTCATCTGTGCGAACGTATAAAAAAAAGTGGGGCTTTATTGGTATAGGGTCACATCTTAATGTCCGGGATCAAGGAAAGGTTGGAAAAAGGGCACGTGCCCGTTGGGAAACTTGGGATTTGCCGCAAATTCCCCTTCTAATGGACGCACCTGTTGACTTTTTCTTCTTTTCATCTACCCCATCTCGAGTTTGTCACGTACCGGTACCGCGTGGCGGTCAGGTCATTTTTATGTTAAAGGCGCCATATCTAATCCACTACGATACGATACGACACGATGTGATGTAATACGATACGATTCTATGCGTGACGATACGATGTTATACGTGACGATACGATTCTATACGTCACGATACGATTCTATGCGTCACGATACGATACGATTCTATACGTCACGATACTATGCTATACGTGACGATATGATTCTATACGTCACGATACGATTCTATACGTCACGATGCAATACGATACGTTTCCTTTAGAAACGAATTCTGTTGGATATCTTATTTTTCCGGGGTTTCAATTATTTTGATTAATAGAGAAGGAGAGTCACTAGCAGAAACTAGTAGTCTCCGCTGACTCTGTTCACCTTCTAATTTTCTTTTCAGACGTTCCTCTCTCATCACTCTTTTCAGACGGTCGTGCATCCGCAAGGGCGGTCGCTGCGACCATCGGCCCAACGACTGTTGCTACAACAGCTCGTGCCGATGCAACCTTTGGGGATCCAACTGTCAATGCCAGCGCATGGGCCTGTTCCAGAAGTGGGGCTAAGGCTGGCATCAACTGGAGGAAAATATAAGGATAAAAAAAGAACAGACAGACGTGAGGATATTACACAAAAAGGCGATACAAAAGAAGGAAAAAGGAGGAAAAAATACATGTCGTTTTCATCCACCAAACTTGTCCCCAAGTTATATTTAGTATATTCATTTTTTGTTGTGACCCCCGCCCCTCTCCCCCCATATACCACCCACAAAAAAAAACTTCAAAAAATTATAACTTATATAAAAAGTATATTATAATTATAGCCAAGCAGATATAGACACATGACTCACACGTATATATTTCACGTATATGATGTGCTGATGATAATCGTTCCTTTTTATCTATGGGACCTCGTGATTGGCCAGCTACTACTACTACTAGTACTACTACTACTTCCTTACTCCAGCCACCGTGACCATCCCAAATGTAAAGGTCAACTGCATAGATCACTCGATCCCATTTTGCGTAGCTGTTATCTGATTGGGGATTCTCCAGCCACATCCTTTCAATTAGAGAGCAGCTCGCAACGTTGTGTTTGTATTGTGCGTGCCCAAATGGAAATAAATAGTTTGTTGCAGAAAGCGAACAGATTTACAGATGTACCCACTGACAACCGATCTGTGATATTTCACCGTCGAGGGACATTTCTATGGGTGAGGCTTTTGTACAGTACCTTTGGATTATTCATTACGTTCAGTGTCGTTTTAATCCAACCTGTAGTCACGTCTCTCAAATTAAGTGTCAGGACTGCGGTTTCATTTAACTAATGGGTTTAGCTGCACTAAATCTAGCTGAATCTTGCAGAGTTAAATTACTACATCCCCACCTATCTTTAACATTAAAGCCCTTCGCTGTTTGTGTAAGGCTTATGCGTTCTGCGTCTGCGCAATGGGAGGAGGCAGCACCTCTGGTGGGTGGGACGAGGAACTATTAATTTGCTCGTTAAATAACTTATTTAAAATTACTCTTGGTTCAATGACAGATGCTTGAATTGAGCCTTTATTAAGTTCACACTGTAAGGGTTTATAAATTCAATTTTCACTCCCAATTTTTTGTAGTGTGCAGAACGGATAAAATCATATGACCCTGCAGCTTTTTTGGGGGGAAGTGGTTGCTCACTTGTGAAGGTGATAAGAGCCGGATGATGCCAACCGGCTCAAAAAAGGGGGATTTTGTGGACTGTAATACTGTGAAGCTGATCAGTCATGTTTATTCTGGCCCCCTGCTAAGTCCAGATTAGTGGAGAGTGGTCAGTGACACCTCCAGATCTGCGTTGGTTGATTTGATTTTTTGCAGGTTATGACAAAGCCAGGTCAACCTACAGTACATGCCCCGGCTTATCCTCGGTACATCCCCAGTGAAAGCCGCTCACTCGTAAGTGCCATCTGTACTTCCCTTGAGGCCACTTGAAAGTGGTTCCAACCCTCATACTCTTAATAGGCTTGGGCTAAATCCACGCAAAAGTGTAGACTACTGCATATAATTCAAATAATTAGGCAAAGCTGAATTTACTGCATTCACTTACATTAGTTGTTAGGGAAGTGATTCGCATATTGGTTGGATACACCAGCATATAGCCTGTACTTTCGTTCATATTCTTTTCTGGAAACTGACGCCTAAAGAAAGCGATCGATATATTGATCCGTTGCCACAAGGCTAATTAGGCATATTTATGCTACTATAGCGAGGAAAAAAAAGAAGAGTTGAGCACCATCCACTGTGTATTAGCACCATCATGGCAGGGATATCGGAGACGATGGGGTGTGGATGACGACGTTGTCTTGCAATATTCCGCTTCGTGCGAAAATTTATAGGGCGAACTATCAAGAAACGCCAATCAGGTGTCGGGGCCTTGGAGTAAGAAAACCAAGCAGTCAACACACTTTTCCTATATACCTCCTCATCTCAACCACACCTCGTTTGCCTGGGATATTGTGCTTTTCAAAGCACGGAGCCAAAACCAGTTAGGTGGAAACTAGCGTAAGAAATATCAAGCACTATTATACCGTGGCAGAAGGAGATTTCCCACAGGCATATACGGGTTGTGCAAAGTTCCTTCTAAGACGAAATGTTGACAATTTCTCTTTCAGTAAGATGACAAGCGTGTGCTAATATTTTAATTTGCATCGATGTAATTTAGAAATTGCTAAAATTCTCACTGATGATGGGTTAGCAAACTGCAGCAGCCACTATTGTTTGCAGATGCATTTATTTAAAGCTACGTGATGTAGGTCATACGTCATAAATAATAAAGCAGCAATTATTAATCCCACGTCATGCTTCTCTGCACAATGTAAATAATTCTTGAGTTAGTAATTATAACATAGCATAATTATGTGAAATTCCATGAGTTATTTTAGTGTATCAATTTGTGCTCCATTTATCATTTGCGATATATTTATTTCCTAATTATGCATTTACTTTTCATCTGACTTAACTGTCAAAATCACGGTGCTTTAGAGACACGAAAGTTGAATAATTAATCTGGATGGTTGTAACAGAAGATTATTTTGAATGACCACAAATTGGCTTCTTTTACTTTCTTTCAAACATCCGAAGATTATATTAAATAATGCTGCCTATATTCTGATCAAAATGTGTTCGTTTTGCATTTTAGTTCTCTTCAAATGAATATTGCCCTGATTGATGTAAATAGAGCAATGACATAAACAGTCCTTCTCACCTCATCTTGGACTTCTGTCATATACAGTGCACCATATCCTGCATGAATATTAACCAAGTAGAGCCAGCTGCAAATCTTCACTAGGAGTCGCATTTCCCCCGCTATGGACTCCTCGGATCCACATTTCACGAAATAGGTATCAGAGGCTTATGCATTCCAAGTAGACTCTGCCAAGTGCTACGTGTTCCATTAACGCCTAGGTTTGCTGTTGACCTTATAACGTTCCTTACACCTTCCGAAGCTCATAGCACGTTTCAGTATAACGCCTGAAATTTATGTCACATGCAATGCAGACGAGACGTGTTGGATGCATACTAGCCAGGATAACAGTCACGGTTCTGTATACAAAATGGTTAACACAATTAGAGCACATTGAATGAAAAGGTAGCCACATTTTGTATTACAAAGAAAAACCTGTTTTCCTAACTTCCAGGAAATGTCAAGGGTTCACAGTATTCCCAGCAGAGTTCTTTGTTCCAGAGGCTGCTAAATCCTAACTGCTTCTAGACAGAAGAACTCAGGTTCTTTCGTGTGGCCATGTCAAATTACACGTCTGTGATGTAAGTCTCCTTTTTATCTGAAACCTGGTCCACATCCGACCACTCGTACTTGGAGTGCTCTGTTGACCGCTGGTTTTTTGTTTGCACTGACGCGAGGTCAACGCAAGGACTATTTACGTAACTTTTTTTTTGAAATAGAAGCTTTTGATATTGGTTTACTTCTTGGAAAGCGACGTATTTTCTTTCCTTTTGTTATACGCTTCCTGGTGCTCCATGCAGCAACACTACAGCAACAAGATGGAAAATTCTAAAAATAATATTAGCTTTAGAGGACCAAGCTGCTCTGTAGACATTTTGTGCTCAATAAGTTTTTATTATGATATCTGGTTCCGAATGTAATTTTGTATAAATATTTTTGTATCTACTGCTATTTGCAACTCCTTTGCATGACATCTTGATTTTGTGAGCTCGGACGTTGAAAAAACATGCTGCTAACTTCTAGTTTTAAAGATGGCTTGCAATAAAAATGTCAGTGTGAACTGGCCTTAAATGCGCCATGCAATATAATTTCAATGTCATAATTCATGCATGCATGCTCTGTACAAATATCGGCAGTGCGCTTCACCCGCACTCTTGTCAGCTCTCATTACGTATCACACTGTGATGAAAAAAAAAAGATTTAATTACATATGAAAAACCCACACCCATGCCATTTCCAACTTTTGGCAAATAAACAACAAAAAAGCTAGTGTTTCCTCTCTGTGTTTGACCTACCCAACAACTCTCGCAGCACAAAAATAGAGCATCTATAGTAGTCAGCTCCGAGCAAACAACTAAAGCACGATAATGAATTACGACGTGCTCTTCGACATCCCCCTTCCAAAGTGAAAATCTTACGTCCCCCAGAATATGACGTGCCATAAACCCAGCGTGGGTGTCAGTAAGTTCTCGTAAAACCGGGGCGGAGATGAAGCCCCCACAATCTGCAGAAACCTGGAAGAGAGAGAGAAGCTGAGGGCATTGAACCCACTTTATAGATCATAGAAACTCAAAACCTGGGAAGGAAAATCTTTCAACATATTTTTACGACCATTTGGACAGGTGGACACGGGTAAGGAAATTGCATTCATAAAAACCGTTTGCAAAAAAAAATATTCGCATATTTCATAATCATAGCTCCTTAGCACTTCATTGAGTGGTACTTATTGCGACATGACGCAATCAAAATGCGAAAATGTTCTCATTAGGTGGGCTAGATGATGAAATCCATTACGACACCTGATAATACGACCTCGCTCGAGGTAATTCATCTGAGCATGAAAAGAGTCCATAAATAGCATTTTGTCGATAGTTAATGTGAAAGGAAAGGAGCACGTATTTAATTTCCAGCTTCCGGTATTACGTCACTAAGCTCGACTAGTTACACTTCGAAAAAACTGGGTGGACTTCACTCAGTAATTTATTTATCGCACGTCGACAGCAATTTCCGCCTCGTTCTATGCTGTAATCAACTTAGACAACGTGTCCCAAAAAATTGGAATTATCACTCTTCAATGACATGCTGGGAATGTTGACAATGCAAAGTGCAAGATATGAATTTGCAAAGTTGGACGCCAATAGGAGTCGAATTTTCATTCACAAACACCGTCCTTTGCATAATAGTAATTATGTTTCGCGTCGGTAATGGGATGAAGTATTCTGCCAGACTAATTAACTAGTTTAGCTTGTAATGGAGTTTACTCGGCGTACAATGAACTTAAAGAACGCCAGAAGAAAACAGATAATTGCGCCATAGTGTCTGACTGGCCACCTGCGCCATTTAAAGTACTGTCCTGATTACTAGTACTGGCTGTACTGTACGGACTTGAAATAGTTCATTTGACGCAAATTCACTTGAAAGCGGGTCCAGCAGTCAAACGAGATAAACTCCCACGCCATTTTATTCGGAAAACCGCGGAACCCGACTATACGTGACAACATTTCATCTCCCTTGACGAACATGCCGTTTGATCCAACTTTGCATAACTTTGCTCATACAGTACAGTACTGTGCACATTGTGAGCGTTGAACTTGCAAATTTTTTTGCGCTGTATTGTAAAGTGCGTCGAACTTTTATGTGCAGTCTGCAATTTTTAAAACAGGTCCCATTGCAGAAGTTAAACAACGTAGCCCTTGACCCTGACGACATTGGAATTTTCGAAAGACAAACCGCATCAATATTCAGAGCCGCGTGACCTAAACGAAGGTCACTTCCTACTTCCTGCTAAAATTTCGCAAACTTCCAACCAGTGCTTACGAATCCTGTGGAGAATCTGGACTAGGAAGCCCTGCTAATGCTTTTTTGTTTCCGCCTGCCACGTATATATATATCTCTCTTTGTCCACTCGGAATACAAAGCACCCAACCAGTCCTGTGCGACGTCAGTACGATGCACATTCCATTAATCAAGAAGCTCTGGGTGCCACTACCGGAAAATTAATGTCAAGGAAAGGGCCGGTAATACAGGCCCGGAAGGTAGAGGGTGTGGCATCAGGACACATTCAAGTCACAAATAACAGGCTGGACCCCTGGTTTCTAATTAAACCTTTGTGTCCATACCGGCAGCTGAAACGAGCAGGTCAAAAAGACATGACCTCAACTATGCGGATGGGGCCTAAAAATGTTGGGAGATTCCATTCAGACGTGTATTACGGTTAGGCTGGAACTAAAGGAGAACTATGCAGCTTATTGGCATGACTGGAACAGGCCATGTTTGCCTTTAATGTTACGCAAGTTCGACAGAAGTGCGGTACTGTACAGTACAAAAGGCTTATTGTTTCAGTGTAAGGTCAGAAGTACAGGGTGGTGCACTGCTCAACTCCCTTGAAGTGCAGGAAAACTAATTGAAAAAAAAATAGTAAACTAAAAAAAATTACTAGCTACTCTTTAATATATACGAAGGTGTTTGATGAAAAATATAATGTTGCCACCTGTTCGCGTTTCCTATCTGCAAATCCTATAAGCAGACTATCGCGCGAATGCTGCAGTTGTAGCCTTCGGCATGGATTCGATTGATGAACTTTTGTGCATTAAATTCTGGGTGAAGCCTGGCTCTTCTGTACTATAATACTTAGCCAGAGGCGGAGACTGTAATATGGCTACAGATAGGCGTCCCTTGAGGTGATAATCACGTAACTTATCCCTTGTTCGGCGTTGGCATTATTGCCCTGGAAAGTTCACTGGTTTTTGCGATTGGTGTGAGCAGCCATTTCGTTCCGGCTGTGAACGAGTTGGAAGGGGAAAAAAAGTATGATTGTGTGCTACATGGTTGTCTAAAAAGGCTGAACATATAGACGGTAGTTTTCTCTGCAAAATGGAGGTATCACATGTCCTGAGAAGATCTCGTGAAATTCGAGAGAGAAAAAAAAACCATCTAGCTCAAGGCCGTATAAGATGGGTCTCAACGGTAAGATGCTGTTTCATTGTTAGTAGAAAAAAAACTATATGTTGACTTCGCGATAGTGTCACCAGTATCGGAAGTTGCGAAAAATTATTATCAGGGAGAAATAGGCGCAATTCCCGTTTCCAATTTCTGCCAGAAATATGGATGGCCAGTTCCATCGGGTTCTATAAATTGATAGAAATATTAGAAATAATTGAATTGCAGCACCATTGAACTAATTAAGAAGAGGCCATTCTTGACACATAGTTAGCAATGTACCGTAATAACTAATAAGTAAATGACATTTGAAATTGTGGCATTTTAAAAGTCAGAGATCCCAAATGGACACTTTTATTGCAACACATGCATGGTTCTTGACAGATTGTGACACTAGGACGCAGTACTTGTCGCTGCCGTGACAGTTCCATCGAGACCAGGACGGAATTAGCAAAATGTAAAGCGACATTTTCATAAAACACATTAAAATTGCATTTCTCTGAGGTCGGGGAGGCACTTTAGAGCCAAAAGCGGGTTACCGCATTAAAGTGTCATAAATTCAACTGGATGTGGACACTGGCTACTTCTCCAGAGTGGACAGAACTGAAATAAATACCAAGTGGACAATCTATAGCTACATTTCTCAAGAGGCAGACTGTAACTATGCATAGACTACTTTGATATCACCTTACATTGCATGCATACCACATGACTTATGTTATTGCAACAGGTGCATCCCACTGTTGCGTCCAGAATAATAAATAGGCCTATCGCAACTTCATAGTGGTCAGTTCTGCATCGTCAAGCTTATGGCAACATGATGCTCCTTTTGGTTTATATAGGTAAAGGTTAACTTTGGCAGGAGTTTCCTGGCAAGTTTGCAAATTAGCACGTACAGTATTTGATCCCTTCACGTGTGGTCTACCAACTGACCGCGCTATTATTGGCTCAAACTTGGGTCAATATCCGTGAAGGTGAACTTGTAAGCCGTTATTGGTCTGGACGTCTTCAGGAATAATAATTGACTGTGCGGTCACTTCAAAGATTGCACCTGGGAAATACTGAATCTATAAGAAAAATAGTGGTGGTAATATTCCTACCGCGTTGTCGTCATCAACTTGAATGTGAGAATTTAGGAAAAGTCCATTGTTATACGTGACCCGGAGGAATCTCTCAAGACGTGTGTCACACTCCGAATGAGACTGTTTTTGCCAAACGTGCCCTGTTGGAAAGAAGATAGTTTTGTCATGAAACTGAATACCAAAAATAACCGTGGGCGTTAGGCATACAATATTCTATGTACGCAGAGTTAATTACTTGGTTAGGCCATGGATTGCACGTTAATGTTGACATTCGAAACGTTGGCCACCAGTTGTGTTTGAAATACTCTCAAGTCAATAACTCGGAACATGATTGTGCAGATATTAAATTACTGGCGCTCCATTAAGAATGGAACATCACTCGCGTCTGACGTCATTTGCAATGCGGGCTGCAAGGGAAAAATTATTAAATTAAAATCTGCATTTTCAAACAATTCTGGAAATGCATGGAATTAGTCAATACCAATATTTTACTGCACAGAATTTGCAGTTATTAGTTTTTCAAGTTATTTTGTTTGCGTCACCGAGGAATTTGAATGATTATGTTCAATCTGGCCATATTTCAACAGCTACTTTTATGTGTTAAAAATAGCTTCTGAAATTATGATTTAGTTCATATAAATTGCAGCCGCTTTTTGGCACCATACCAAAGGATCTTTAAAGCATCCTTTGAGTATAATCCCGCAGACTTGGGCTGAGGACTTTCGAAGTGTGAAAGAGACTATGTTTACACCAAGTCTCAACCGTGCAGCTGGTGGTTCCAGATAAAGCGACTAATAACTCTGCCTCATCCTCCACAGTTACTAACATGACACTATCCAAATCATTTTAATGACTGATGGCGTGCTCTGTCTTTAGACTCACATTTGTCAAAAGCCTCTTTAGTTACGAGCTATAGGAGAAGAAGTAAAAAATCTTTCCTCCCACCTTCTTTCCTTTGCCTTGGTGACATAATATGAGGAAGTGGGAGGAACTTGGCTTTATTATCAGCAAACGCGATTTAGCCTCAGGGTTTTTTCTCAGAAAGAGGAAATAAAAGGAGGGGGCGAAGAAGATAAGGAAAATATTAATCTGGAGTCTGGGACTGCAAGGGACGTGTTATCAACGGATGAGTTAGCTTATAGGTTCTGCCATCTTTTCTGTTCTGCCAGCTTCTTCTGTCTTGAGGGTTCCGGATGTCTCCTTCCTTTTTTTCCCCCCTTGGACTTTTTTTTTACTTCCTAGGTTTTTACAACTTCCTTTCAACTGCCGGCGGAAAAAAAGTTATTGTGGATTTCCCTTGACTTTGCCAACGTCAAATGTCATTTATAACTTGGAAAAATCGGATTTTCTAAGCTCTTTTGTGGGGTGGAGGAAGATGGTCGTAATTGGCTCGTTTTTCTGTCTGTCTGACCTTCTATAGGGCGAGGGAAGTGTTAATTTCATTTAAGAATTTGATGTCAGGCTTTAAGCTGAGATGCTCACTTCTCATCATAAAGTGTGGAGTGGGAAGCAATTTTTTTCCACTTTCCTTAAAGTGGACCTAATATTTTTCAGAAAACAACATAGGTATTTGTCAAAAGAAAATTTTGGACATTACTACCGATACTGATAGATATGTTTACGATCGTTTAATGTGTTGTAACGGTGCATTTAACTTTATTAATTGCATTTTACGCTAATAATTAATATCAAAAGCAATGTCATCTTCAATTAGAGCAAACGGGCCTTTCATCTCCAGGGTAGTGAATGTCATTGCAGCATATTTTGGTCATTAACAAGTGACATCTCATTAATATGTTGAAACAAGTTTGAAACAGTGACTGCATGGTATATTTTTGACCTAATTCGGTTATTGGGTTTACAGACGGTGTTAAATTTTGTCGTCAATGTGGAGAAGGCCACTTCATTTTTGAGACTTGCAGAATAAAAAAATAAAGCCGACTCTAACCTCTTTATGCAAATTTGGACGAAATTGAGTTCACACTGCCTTAGTTAGCTCTCCGGTAGGGTTTCATAAAAGAAATCACATTAAGGACGCCCTCTCCTATGAAGGCACTTTTTTCATATAGAAAATATCGCGATGAAACTGTAAATTTCAGAGTTAGCATCAGAATGACTCAGACTTGAAGGCTCTGAAAAGTAGCTCAAGTAGTCGAGGACATTTCACTCTAATTAAAACTCATCTCAAAATTTTGTGCTTTACTCCAATATCATGACTGTATGTGCAAAATGTCTGACAAAAAATTTCCACGAATAGAAACTTAATAAAATGTGCGACTTCATATAATCCAATAAATGTGGGCTGCCATAGGAATTTGCAATAATATTGCATTCAAAATCCTGGAATCTGCTCGAAGCTCGTTATTTCCAGCAATTTCGTGGTGCCGATTCGAGCAGAAAATATAATTTCATGACATATCTGGGTGAACATATGCCCCCTAAAGCTTATTGAGTTACGAGGTGTTGATCCAGGCTTATTGCTCACGACCTAGATATCAGTAACAGGTACGTGACTTGAAGCACATGTAACTGTAGCAGTTTTTTTTCTTCTTCTTCTCGACGTCTAGGCGATTAGGAAATGGATTTCTGTAGAAGCCCGCCTTGCCAAAAGGCTTTTCGGTTTGTTCCGATGAAAAGGGGTTTCCTATTTTGAGAGTGAGCCAAATTCTCATCTGCCAAATGAGGTGTGGAAAGGAGCATATACGTACAGATTTCTTTAAAACCGTGCCAAAATATATGCTTCTAGGAACGGCACTCTATGAGACTAGCAATGTCTAAAAGTGTAACAAATTACCATTGGAAAATATGATTGGCATCTTGGTACCGACCTTTGCCGCAACCTCGTCCAATTTATATAAGCATTTGAATGCTGGAGCATGGCTGGAAGGTGTTCCCCTTGACGTGACATTGTCAAGTGAACCTCTATTCACTGAGGATTGAATATGACATCGTGAACGGTCGGCTGAATATGTTCTCGCCAAATGCACAAGGCGATAATATCGCGCAAGCCGCCCTTTGTCTCGGAACCTTGAACTTATTCGAATAACTTCATTTATAGCGTCGTTGCTCGTATATAATGGCCAGTGGTTCGTGGATATGACAGGAGCCAAAAATATTGTTGATAAGTTCAATTGGTTGCTGAAGTTGGCAGGAGAAAATATCATACATATTGCATGAAATTTGCATGCCACCTTTAATGCGAATTATTGTATGTGCATCACACATTTTGCCTGTGGGATTTACTTCGTTATTTGCTTGGGATTCGGAAACGTGACTACGGCGGTGGTCCAATTATCGACAGTGAAGCTTTGCATCTGCTTAGGACAATAATTACCCTTCCGTCTCACCTTTCCTCCTAATTACTTACAGTACACTGCGTATAGCTGGAGTTTCGGTGCTCCGGTCAGGAAACGGCCTACTTAAATTTCATGGATGTAACGTCAAAGTCAAACCCAAATGGAATTACTTGGCTGAGACTTACCGAGTCATGTCATAACGCTGTCATAAACATGTGCAGAACATATAGTGTCCTTGAAATGTGTATTATTTTTATGACATTTCTGTTGTTCCTTGTACAACATTTATGCCACGAATGACCTTTACTTCCCGTACAGTACATGTTCCATTTATTCAGGAAAAAAAAATCAATTTCTTCTTTGAAACACTGCGACAATAATTTTGGTCCCGCAGAGAATATTTTTTTTTGGTTGTCACAACCAGGGATTTTCCCTAGTTGCATTTTGTCAGAAGGGAAGTGCACCCACAAAATTACACAGTACGTTCCCCCTGTACCATTTTATAACCTGGGTACAGTTGGGAAATGAAGCGTTCTAGTGCATCGCTGCGGACGGCATGAAAACGTCACGGTTTTCCAAACATTACGATCTGACCAAAAACATGCCCCGGAGCATAATTGAGTTACGCTAATGTTACGTGGATGAAACAATCACGAAGCTCGTAAAGTCTTCAATTATTGCGCCCGTAAACTGATCTCACATTGTTGTGTTTTTTTTGCACCACTGCTAAATTCCGAGCTTGGTAATCAATCATGAATAAAGCCTCATCATGATTTTATGACCATTAAGCTATTACGTTTGTCCCCAATTGCGTGTAATTTCACATATCAGCTGCTTTTTAATGAGTTATTTTTTTACAGAACAGCTTATTATGAAAATGTGATTACGAGCCGCTTATTTTTTTTTCTTTTCAAGTCTATTAATGCAGTCAAAACACAAAAGGTCTTTGGCCTTTAAATACACTTTCAATATGCAGTGAGTGAACCCAGTGAATAGAATGTAGATTTGCCGCCCACTGTGCGTAGGCTTGCACGTACTATGTGTGTAGTACAAAGTACTTGCGTCAGAGAAAGGTCACTGGCCCAATAATGTTGGGCTTCATCGCAGGATATCATATGACAATGCCTTCAAAGCGATCAAAAACACTAGGAAGCCTATAGACTGAAAATTCAACTCTTGTAAGAGCTCGCATTAAAGTCTGACTTGAATTTAATTTTATGAAAGAAATGCACCCACAGGATGAAATTCACGAGATAGAGGCTTAACGGTTCCTATAAAAAATATATGGCCATATTGTGACCAGGCATACGTTATTGCTGGTGTGCAAAAATCCGCTTTGAAAATCTGGCTCACACTAAGTTATTCCGCTTGCTTTAAGCGATCGAAGCTGTTTAAATCACGTTTCACACTCAACGAATATCAGTAACGATCTTGTCCACTATGCCGTCAAAAGGTTTTCCGCCAGCCATGGATTTATTTCAAATATTATGCTTGTGCTCACTTACATTTCATTTCAAGGACGGCACTTTTTATATTCGAGCTTCAAGTTTATTGCTCGTGCACCGCCCATACCCCCAAATAATTGGCAGTGAAAAAAAAAAACCCGAATTTTTTCCTGGTTTCACTGCACTTTCGGGATCATTCCAACGTTCATGGTGCAACCTGAATAGTCCTGGATTTTTCTCTCTTTTTTATACTGCTGGCCAGCAGTGGTGAGCGGTTATTATCCTTGGAGCCAATTTCGTATTGTTGCATATATTCCTAGTGAACAGCCGCGTGCTTTTCCGTGCCATTTGACCCGAATCAAGCTGCCTCGCAATTCTAGAGCAATATACGTGTTACACTATGGGGTCGAGACCTTGGTGTGCAGCCACAGCCAGCTGGCATTTGGTATGTACCGGGTGTGTCATAATTATTTACATACTGAACTACGGTGCACACGAAAAGAAATCAATTTTCCATCTATAATATTAAAATCGTAGTGGGCGTGTACGCCTACTGATTGGTCCGCCGCGTATTGTTACCACGACGCTTCCGATTGGCCCGCGCTCTACGCATGCGCAGTGGGTAGAGACAGCACCTCTGGTGGATGGGAGGAGGAACTATCCATTCGTTCGCTGATGGCCGGAATGTATACTTCGCCCCTCCCCCCTCGACAAATCGATTAACAATATGGCCTCCACCACCGTAAACCGCAGGCCTAGAAAAAGTGAGCGAATCGAGGGTTTTTCTAGTCCAAGAATTAATCCTGGAGGTTTCCATTTGCGAAATACCAACTATATTTGAATCGTATCTGATAGTCTTGCAGTTGGCACTTTATTTATGGGCGCAATTTATCAAAGGGGGGGAGGAAATTGATTAGGAGAAATGGTGCGGCTGGAAAATCACTTTCGGAGTGGGGTTGACAATGTGACCTGTTCCGTATAAAAGACAAAGGAAAAGGTCGGCATTCCGTGGGCATAACTCATTGAGGTCGGACGGTATCGGTTGACTCGTGACACAGTACGCTGGAATTCATATTGCGCTAGATACAAAGGCAGGGGCGTAATAAGAAAACATGTGGTGTGCGCAACACGCCATTTTTGTTATGATGTTTCAAGCCCAGGGTTTCTGTTACAAAGCACCCAGACATTTAAAGTGGGGGGCAGCTTGTTGCATATTAGGATTCCAATCCGGCGTTATTTGGATAGTTCTGCTTAGAGCTTTTACATTGTTGCTTGGGCTGTACTGTACGGGTAATCTGTTGCACATGACAAAACACTCCCATTCCAGGAAGTCCGACGTGCCATTTGATGAAGTAAGAGGCTTTACGTCCTGAATGATTCAATAGCCGTTTTACTGTACAAGACGAGATTGAGAGTACTCAAATGGAGTGGTTCAGATTTCTGTAAGCTTTAAGATCAATTAGATATAGGCTCAAGTTATCCTGAAATAGCAAAAAAAAAAAAAAAAAGCTGAATGGGAACAGACAGTCTGAATGGGACTGACGTCAACTCTGCCGCCATTCACCATAACAATAACATGAAAGCATGTGGGACACATTGTTACTTTCTGACATGAGTTGACTCCCATTGTTTGTAACGATTGACGTTTTGTAACATTACACCTGATGTGTGTGCTTCCACCTAATTTTCCATTCTCCACAAGTAGGCTAGTCTTGTCATGTAACAAAGACATTTCGGGGAGACTGCAAAAATATCGAATGTTCAACCTTTCCCTTCTTTTGCCAAACACAGAGCTCCCATCTTCATATCGAATTTCTTGAAAGACCTTTTTATTATGCGGAAGCCGGCAGGTGCTCCTTTTATTATACATGCAGCTTCCAAAAAAAAAAGAATAACTTTACACCCAAACTATCGGCAAAAAAAAATTTGGCACAGAATCTAGTCTCCGACCATAAAACTTTTTTTTCTTCCATACAGTATAAGAATGGGCAAAGACAGGTGACCTTGACATAATACACAACTGGAGAGAAACTGTTGACAAACAAGTGTCGCTCTGATGAATTTACTCACCTCCTCCTCATAACTCTTTCCCCTTTGAATACACACATTTCGCAATCTCGTGCCAGGCTTAGCAAGCCCAGTTGTTCTAAGAACGTGCGCGGTGCAAGGACCATTCTGGACAACAAAAACTGACGTAACTCAATACTCGAAGTGTGTGTGGACCGCTCCAAGGATAGCTTTCAGATCTATTTTTGCTGGCTGAGTTGCTGTACTATCTGCGCCAAAAAGTATTGTCCAGACTTTGGGGTGCGTCTGAATTTTTGCGTCTAATGTAACCCCATTTCTGTCCCATATGTCTATCCTGTGTTTCTGCACCTGTCCGACCCGAGTCTCTGCCTGGTTGTTTCCACCTGTGGATTGGTAGGCCACCTGGTGGGCAGGTACCAGACCAACCCCTCTCCGAAAGCTCTCTCCCCAACCCACCCACCCACCCATCCAGCCCCCACCAGACCCACACCTACACTTTCCCAGGCTTGCAAGCCCTGCTAAACCAACCCCACTTCCTTGCGCCCCGTTCCGCCATCGAGCGACGCCACAAAAGCAAGTGTATGTGGATAGTGGTGAAGTGAGTGAAGAAGTGTTGCGAACACCCCCCACAAATCTTTTAAAGAAGGAAACATCCACGGTACAATGTGGAAATGGACAGAAGCAAGGTGCTGTATTCGTCGTGCGTGGCTGGTTTGGGGCTGACCTGTTTCGTCATAGGGGCCATCGCTGTCGGTGTGCCTTACTGGGGATCCTTTCGGAACCAGGACCGTGAGTATTATAAAATGTACACACTCATTTTTTGGGAGGAGGGTTGTATGCAGTATTGTCATCTCCACCCCTCCATGCGCTGCCCTGCGCAGTATGTTCCTTCTAGTCCATTTTCGTCAGTCGATACCGCCTCCCACATGGAATGCTAAAATCTACGGGTGGATAGAACATAATTTGCAAAAAAATGGCATAGGTTCAGTGATTGACAATACAATAAGCCGGATATCAAAATCAAATTGCAGACTATTGAGTCAGTGACTCAACTATTGCGATTAAGCTAATCTCTACAATGTCTGTGACAAATGTGACATTGAGTCACAGCCATGACCTAGCAACATCTAAGAATGTTATTCGAGGATTACGTTTATAACACTTTTCCCTCCATCTTATGGTGCAGCATCCGTGGTACTATCGTGAAGTTTCATTAATCTTAAGGATGTATCCTACCGAAAACTTTCTCAGGGACGAAGAGCTGTTCGATCAATATCCAGATCAATGTGCTCTATTTCAGGGCAACATGGGCAATCTTCGCTGTAATATTGGCAGACAAATTAATTGTATAAGAAGCGGAGGGCTAAAGGCCGCGGACGGTACTAAACCCGGATTTTGTAAGCACACATTAAACATAATTTATTACGATAATATGCCCCCGGATCAGACGATGTTTCCACACAGCTGCTACACACACAAAAAGAATTCGGTCGTAAAACCTTGTGCATTTACCGTTACTATTTTTTTTTCAAAGCAAACTTCAAGGCAACGATAAAAGTCGCACGATGGCAACCTGCACAACTTGATATCATTGTGCCACGAACTGTTAATCGCCTGTGTTAAACCAATTGTCATTATGCCATGCTCTCATTAATATTCCCACGGAAAGTAAAGTTCCGGATGTTCTGCCATTTTTTTGTGTGTGAATATGTTTAAAAAAAAAGTTAATTGTGAAATAATGGTGAGTTTCAACCGTAAAAGTACATTGCGGTCGAGTGTGACAACGATGTCTTCCTGAACCGAAACGAAGAAAGTGTGACACCCACTGCAAAAATGTCGTTTTAATTTTATATTTACCAACACACGTGTTTAAAAAAAAACTAGGTCGAGTTTTACTGCGAGCTCACATTTAGTATTCACAAAGTCGATATATGCGTGCGTACGTGGACGCATTAAAAACTTCAGCGTACGTGATATGACAATGATGCATACAAAAAAAAAAGAGAGCCAAGGTCGCACTTCCTTGACTACTAGACGCGCGTTTTTTTTGTAGCCTCATCGATTACTATATGAAAAGGTAGGTTAGTTATAGTCATTTAGGACTGTAAAATAGCGGTACATTTGTAGCAGCAAAGGGTTGTCACATAACGGTCGAAATTGATCATTTCCGTCTTGTAAGACGTCTACTCGCATGACTGACGGATACTTCCTCGTGTCGACGCATAATAACCCGTTTCTTACTGGGGGGGGATTCGGATTGTTCACCCCAGCATCCTAAAATTGCTGCCGGAATGTTTAAAAATGAGATGTCTTTGTAAGCACCTCGATAGTGTTGACCTAGATCGAAACATCATCGCTTGGACAAAGTCTGCTGTCCGTGAAAGTTGTCCGTAGGGGGTGGTAAAAGTGAGGGAGGCTTTTGTGAGGACGTTCACTCTTCAGGAAAAAAGATGTTATGGTGCCCTCAATTCTTGCATATGGTTTGGTAAAGCCCAGTATTTTAGTGTAAAATCCAAACTTCATGAGGTCGCATAAGCATCGATCGCTTATCCGGATTATCATCCTCTTTAAAAAAAAAAGTGCGGGGCATGTGCATAAATTATTCGCATATTATAATTATGTTAACCGGCCAATTTGGCTTGAAAATGGGATCCGGGGCTATTTTCCTCTTTGCCATAAGTTCTGAGTGATTTTCAGCGTGTAACGAGAAGCAATCTCCCCGGATGTGTCCTCCGGATTGGGGGGGGGGGGAAAAATATTTGCACATACACAAAAAAAAGTTGGAGCCTAATTACATTAACCGGAAGGTTGGGATTTCAGTGTGGTGTAAATTGACGCATTCCAATCAAATTACCCAAACACCATGGTTCAGCACTCTCGTCCCTTGTGCATCAACACTTTCCAAGGGGCCATGTTTGTTCAATTGATTCCTCTTTTTTTGGAGGGAAGAGGACTATAATTTATTTTGTAGGGAAGTAAACACTATAAGGTGTGTTATATGGCCTGGAATGGATGGGGGGAAGTTTTTGAACGGAAGTGACGAGTCCCTGAGGGTTGGTTGAACACAAAAAAATGATCAAAATTGACTTCCTAGTACTTAATGCTTGACTTTTTTTGTGGGGGTTTTCGGGGCAACGGTTGGGCGAAGGAACGAAACTTTGCGTGATTTCTTCAGGGCAAATTGTGGCTCATCCAGGCAATGAAGCAGAATGGTGAGGTTGGCCATAGTTCGTGGGATAAAAAATTCTGAATTTGAGTAGTTCAGCAAAAAAGGCTCCAAAATATTTTAAAAGCCACAACGTGATGGGAAATTTTATCGTCAATATATGAACAGAACCTTCTGTGTACCGTGTACTATTTAAATATTTTGTCACAAGGTGTGGTGTGTGAGTGACCTAAATTGAAACAAAATCCTCCGATACATATACATTTTCAACATAGTTTAAGAAACTGGATCAATGAAAAATATGCGATTCGTGGGTAATGTCATTGAATTTTTCCCATCCAAATGTGTATAGTGAATAGGTTATATCCGATATGCGGCATTACAGTGCTTGTGAAGGCGTATCTTTTTTTTACTCGGGAATGTTGTTAGATAATATAATTAGATTTTGGCATACTGTAATACCCCGATGATGTAATCCATTCAGGCAAAAAAAAACCACAGGCATTGTGCTATGAAAGGTGTTTCAATATTACAGATTGTGACATTATAGAATGCTGTGATATGTAAATACGTGTACCGATAATTCGCATGGTCTTTCACAACTGTATCAACTGCGACGAGTTTATTAATCGATGCTATATACTCGCATCTTTTTGCGACACACTGAGGCATACACATTCAGTGTTTCCCCACACGAACGACATATGAAATTCAAATTAGTCTTTCACCAGCAGTTGGAACTGTACGCTCTCTGTCCGCACAAAACTCATTTGTCACTCTGCTGAAAAGCGTCAAAAGTTTTGTGACATTCGTTATTGTTGAAGATGAAGGGACTGCTATAGCTTATTTCATAGCTAGGCGAACACCAATTATTATTTTGTCACAAAAGGACGCACGTGCTTCTGATGTCTCATTCACGCCTCTTGTTTCAAATTTTCACACGAGAATAAAAATGAAAAAAAAAAAACGCTGCAGAGTAGTCCCAAAAACCGACCTCAATTTTATATTTTCATGTCACCTGCTGGCGATGGAAGTACAAACTCAATGATGTCACTCTGCACATATCGACCTCATCCAGAGCACGCGTTGAAAGGACTCTTCATGTGTCATGTCACGTCGAATGTCTCTCGACAAACCACACAGCTTACTCTTTCCATCAATCACTTTTTTTATATCATTTTTCCTCACTTTTCTCGTGTGAAGCTGACGACACGGTTTGAAGTCACATTTCCTGCCAACATGATTTAAGCGACCAAGGCATACATGTTCAGTATTTTTAAAATATGTGTATGAGTCCAATTTGTTTGACCATTTGTGTTACGTCTAAATAAGCGTTTCTTTATACGTAACGAGTACTGTCAAGCTGACTTGTTGCACTGTTTTGCTTACAGTGTACTATATTATAACTCACGAGAAAGCTTTCATCTGATAGCAAAACGCACACAACGGTAGGTTGTAATCTCAACAGATAGTGCTAAACGTACAAACAGCCATAATCCGAAGTGTGTGTCTCGAGGGGAAAGTTTGGCCTCGTGGGTTTGGGGGTGCTTTGAGCCCTTTGTAGCCTGGAGGACACAGCCCTCTTGGAAACTGATGGCAACACAACCGAATAACACAAGAACCCAAAACTTCAGATATAACCATGCAGCCAAAAACCTTTGTTGCCAAATTCTGAGAAACAGCCAGATGAATGCACGCCATTTGCTTAGCTCTTGATTACAATATAAGCAAGTCTCGGTGCCATCCAGCTGTCATGTCCTCCAGAGACAGCTCTTTGTGCAATGTACGACCAAAAAAATAAAAATTTGCAGTGAGTTTGCCCTGGGTGCAAAATGCCTTTGGGGAAATTAAATCAGGGGTTTGCCTCGGGGCGACCTCGTGTCCTATTTCCTCAAACTGCAGTTCTATTTTTTTAAAAAGGTGTGGTTAGTTTTGTTGGAGAGTTTCGAATGGCCGTCTCTGGCGTCCTGTAAATAAACCTTGAGGGGGCACAATGGCAGCTCATCCAGCAAGAGTTGAGGGGGCTGCAAATCCTGAAATGAGCGCCTCAGGGGTGAAATGGTGCAATTAAAATGTACAGAGGCAAGGGAATTCTGAAAAGAGAGGCTCCCGGTGTAATGTGTGGAGTTGATGCCAAGAAAGTGTCAACACTTTTTTTAAGGAGACGAAACATGACTTAAAGGATACGGGAATAAAATTAATGAGTTATTGTACACTCGGAAACGTGTGTATCCTTCATGTAGTTTGTGGCCCAGAACGTATGTCCTGCCATTATAATGTTTATGCTATGTAAACAACCATAAGTTGCTTAATATATGGAATATTAAATTAGCACTTAATGCGTGTGAACTTCACCACGCTGTTTTGTACCTAACACAAACATTATTATGTCCCGGATTTTACATGCCGCCTTGTTAATTCTACTCTAATGTATAAACATCAACACCTGGTGTGATATAGTTAGCTGACTAATTTACGAGGGTGGCAGAAATCGTTTATTTAAAATAATTTATATTGTCTGGCTTTTTCTTCGTTTTGGCCCTGTTGCAACATTACCTTTAGTAAATAATTAAATACCGAGTACGAAAAATAGATTTCACATGACAGAGAATATTTTTTTTTCTTGCATTTTCCATACACCAACCTTCACGAAAAAAACTAGATAAAACAGGTCGGATAAGTGGCATTATTTATATCTGGACGCCAGATAATGACTTGGGTAAATAGTTATGCGTCGAAGACAAACGCCTGTTATCTTGGCATTCCAAAGATGTGGTGCAAACCTTATGACGCTATTCTCTCGGAGAATGCTGGCAATAATCGAGTCATATCAGGGGCGGTTACCACTTCAACACTGATTCATGTTCAAAGGTGCATTTCTCGCTGAACCAGAATTCCTTTGCTCATATATCAGATTGATTTTTATGACATGGCACATAAATTTTTCTAAAAGGTCAACCGGTCATCAGCCGCTTGCAGTTTTTTTTTTTGCAATTAATGACTAGCTAACCAACCGCAATTATATCTCGTTTGTCTGTATATAGGAAGTGTTCCCCGCGGTTACGATGAGATTTCTGGCTACAGTTATACAGTTATTCTCCTGCAAAATTCATGTGCCCTATAGAGTCGTCAGTGCATGTCACGCACGAAAATATAGTTGGGTCATCAATACCACAGTCGCAAAACCATGATCAATAATTCTGGGTGTTAGCAACACATCATAACTGCGGATTTCCGTGAGCTGAATTTCCTCGCAACACAGAAAAAAAAATCGCATGAAATGTCTAGACACGCTTGTTTTTTATTCTGTTTTGTCATAATGTTTGTGGCCTACAATTGCTGTCCGGAAATACACTTTCTACTGTTGTGTCACCAGTTTGATCCCTTTGATGTCGTCGGCCTGCTAAAAAGAGCGAGTGAAAAAAAAATGAAGTGTCGTTTTGACGCCAGCTACACATATTGGAACATGTGTCGCCTCTCCAATTAACCCTGGCCAAATTCCAGATTCTAACATTAGTTTGACAGTCGGGTCTTCAGGTGTTAGAGTTTCATGCCCCTTTTGTCACGTGTGTCAGTTGCGTGCCATTTCAGCTACAGGGTGTACCATCCACAATTGAAGAGTTAGCAGTTATTTTTTAAAAAAATTAGTTGCTGTTATTTGAGTTTGAATTGATATCAAAAATTCATAATTTACGTGAACTTCATATTATTGAAATTCTGCAACTTTACTCGTAGTACCTTGGTAGTACCTATAAAAATTGCCATTACCTCAACAGTAATCTTCTTACGACAGATCTGAACTTTATTATCGGAATATTACACACCACCAAAAGTTGCAAAGTAACCTATTTGAACACGTTAATAAGTTCCAAGAAAAGATGCATAAAAAGTTACGAGACCGTAATTTCTCTCAGGTTATGGTCATGCTCTTGAAAGGTGCAATGACGTAAAGTGCATTTTACTCAAAAACTGATACGCAACTGGAGTCACGTGTCGTCGTTAAAAAAAGTTTTAATCTAAAAAACCGTTTCACGCTCTGGGGCATCATTGATATCATTCACACCCGTTAGCACTATGATAAAAAAAAGAGTCGCTTCATCACAGATGAAGCCACACTAATGGCCACCCATTGTTTAGGTTCAGGATGGTTCCACCATATGCACACAATTCATTCATGGTCACTAGACGGCCGCACTTTACGTAGTTCATTATTCATCATTATCGCTTGCTAGTTAACTAAAAGTGCAATCGGTTATATTCTTGCGGTTCTTTCCTGCACATTTTTTTCGGGGATGAGGTCATTGCTACTAAAAAGGATATGGGAGTGACCACCTGGCGTTTTTTGTCTTGTTTCCAACACTGCAGGTATGCCTGCCATATGTGCAGCGCAGGTCAGTGAATGTATATTTGCACATTTTGATACGAATATTGTACTGGTTCTGTGCACATCCAAATATAACTGTGGGCAACAACCTGAATAAAATATTTTCTCAGTATCGTGACACGTTATCAGCGGTACGTTTCAGCCGAACTCACCTGAAAGCAAGGTTTGTAAACAAGATAAGCTTCACCCAAGCCGAGGCCAATATGACCGTAAGCTTGAACACTGGAAATTGTGTCTAGCTTTCCCATCATTCAGCCGCCAACCTGAAACCCAATGGCACAATTATTGATGACCCCTGTCGCCCTGGTTCATGCCACTGAAATTCCCTCCCGTCACTTGCTAATTAATTACGCAAATGCTTTTATTGTCCTAGCCCTGATGAGCTTTCATCGGTGTCAATATACAGGGTGCTGAACTATGTAACCATTTTATTTTATTTCTTATTATTTAGATGTAGTATAGTGTAATGCATAATATTATGCTGCTTCTTCCTAACAGATGCTGCCTGTAACATGTTATCCTTGACAATGCACAGCTTTCCTATTGGTCAGATGTCGCCCACGTATACTTCCAACGGAAAGTTTTGCATTCCTTTGCCTGACTTGCACTGTTCGGCAACACCCGAAAATTGTTTTTCAGTTTGCAATTTGCAACAGTGACGAGCGGCGCATAACACACAGTTTTTTTTACCAAGGTTACACCTGTTGCCTTGAAGAGAGTCGGACTCTTTTTTTAAAATGTTTTCAAAGAGACTATACCCGTGGCTAACTGGCACATTTCCGGCTGTTTTTTTTTCGAGCACAATCAGTACGGAGGAAATTGAGTATCGATTCACTTGAAGCAATGTGCAAGTTTTCATGACAATGCGCAAAAATATTTTGCGCTTTTGAGCCAATAAGTTTGGATTTCCACTATAGAAATTTCTGCGCTTGAAATTTCGCATATATATCAGTGCTGAAAGTGACGAGTCCAACCGGACTGAAAATTACAATTACGATAGAAAATGCATGACAATCATCTCATCCACATGAACACTCACAAAGCCTCACACAATAGAAGTTGTGCTATGAATTCGTGTACTTTTTTTCCTCTCTCACACACACTCTTTTTTTAAAAAACTAAAAAAAAAACAACCTGCGCTTAGAATCAAAACAGGGCCAGCGACCGTTCATAATGCCTTCCTCCCCGTGTGCAAAAGCTTGCAAAATCCGATTGTTGAAGGCTGGCGGTATATTTTTCGCTTCCGGACCACGGCTTGGGTTATATACCTAAATAACGGTTAAATAAGCGTGTCCTTATTCCGTGCGCGCAAATATATTCTGCTGTGAGCTCGAGCTTGCAAACTTTAATTTTCAGACGTTTAATAAGCCTTGAAGGGTGGTTATTACCTGAGTATTTATGGTATTGCGCAGCCAGCAGGTTTGAATTGCGTCTCGGTTATGTCTGTTGTGCAGGATTCGACTGTGGACGTAGTACCATATCTTTCACATATATCATCCAACTGATGACTCACCGCGGACAGCAATTCTATACCGTACATACTAAAATCATCGGGCAGTACGAAGTGCCGTGCCTGGCAGTGCCACAATGCGGTCACTCCATAGCCGTACCGGTCTGATATCAGGGAGCCACCTTGATGCATTAAAAATAAAATAAAATTTGTCCACCCAAGTCGTTATGATCATAATGTACGAAGTTTGCTAATCATATAAATCCGTTAATGGAACGAGTATTGTTTCCATTGCTGTAGAGCTCTGCACACAGACACAATTTCATTCCCCCTTTTTTCGACTTCCTGATGCATGACCTGTTTTTGCCAGTGCAGCATACAATAGGAATGTGATAATGCATAAAACATTGGCGATATTGCCTATTTCAACCCGGATAGTCCCATAAAGAAACGTGTGTGTGCCTATATGCATTGTAATGCACACAAAACCAGGCCTCCAAATACAAGAGTTCATGCGGGCACGTATGGTGTATATGTCAACAATCGAGTCAACAAGACCTCATGTTGACTATTTACCCCCCAAAAAACCCGAAAATGTATGCCATTCCACTTATTTAACGACCGACAAAAGCTGTGCAGGGGGGGGTTGCTTCCATATAAAAATGAGGACCTCAAATCACAGAATTATGACAATCCTATCTAGGGCATCACATTGTTGTTTACAAAAAGGATTGTTGCATAATGCTGCAGGAAGTTCGACCAGACTTCTATACAAAAAATTATGCTTCTTCTCAACAATCCATAACTTGCCATACTGTGTATTTGGTCAGTACACATCACGCAATAATTGTCCCCAAAAAATTTAAGGTTGGGGCTTTAGGTCACGAGCCTATGGGCATACTTTCACTCTTCAAAAATATTTCAACGACGGTGCATGTCATTTTCTGGAGGTACACACACATGTATGCACGTCAGTCATGTGAGATTCTTCCGCTTACCTCACACAAAGTATTTTTATATCCGTTTCCTCATAACCGATTCTACACACGATATATGTGACCCTCAGGAGGAACTTAGTCGAATTCACATGCGTGTTTGCTTCGAGATTTTCTTCCCAGTTGTTACTGCAGCTTGTTGTTTTTATTGTCAGTGCGCTTTAGTACACGTTTCTCAAGTTTTTACAAGTCAAGGTTATTTTAATGAGAACTAGTCTTCTTCCTTGGTGTGCGTGGCGTCCTTTAACAATTTTTGCTGCTATTGCTCCTAAATATTAAGAACATAGGTGCATGGTTTTGTTGTTCAGGTATAACCATTTTGCGAAGGACATTGCAAATATTTGGCACGAGTCGGTCACAATGGACTCACATTTTGCTCAAGGTGACCAATTTGGGGGTCGAATATGTACAGGTCAGGGATGGGCTATTTGTAGTGAATGACTGTAATTGTGTTCAATTACTTCCCGACTCAAACTCCGCTCCATGTCCATGCCCATTCATTTCAATTCCATTCTTCGTTGAATTCGCTGCAATTTTACTAATCACGACCCAATTAGGAATGAATTCATGTTAATTGCTCATCACTTTCATTTGCATTTAATACACTGTAAATCAGAGCAATTTACTGGGTATTTAAAATGTTCAGATGCAATACTGTGAACTTCAAATTTTATTTGGAAAATTGGTTGTGGTGAGCAATAGATCACTGCACCTCTCATTTAATCTATAACTCATTAATATTTATTACTAATTTCTATTAATGTGTTCAAATTTATCATTAGTGTAATGCAATGCCTGTTGTATTAATTGTTATAAAATTTATTACGGAGATAATATTGCAGATTATAATTTAACCCATAAATTTCAGGTGAAAGGATCTCGTGGCTAATTGTGAGCCACTAATTTTCACACCAACCCCAGTACAGGACAATGCATATACATGTGCTAAAAAAAATTAAATTAGATTCTCACTCCCATTATAACCATCCTCTAATTATTCGAATACCTCCTCCCAATTATATCACCAACAGAGCCCACTTTCGACATTTCCCTCCTTTCAGTTTGGCGTCACTGGCTGTGAGCGCGCCGGTTGCAAATAAATTACACCTTTAAGCGTCCCAATTACGGAAAATCATTAATTAGGCTTGACGCTTCCGTCTCAAGCATGCTATATTTAACGCCTCGTTAGCACTGCCAGCCGCATTGACAAAACAGGCCCAAACTGAATTAGCAATCATGGAATGGACTACTTCATATATAAAGGACTGGAAAAAGTTGCAGCAAGTTTTTTTTTTGCATTTTTCCAAAGCTGAAGGCCGTTTCAAAAAAAAACCCCCAACGAAGGTCGTACACGAGGAATCCAAACAGAAGCTAAAACCTGAAGTAAAAATGGGAGCTCTGGCTATGATTAGTAACTTCATATCCGCTTCCTCACAAAACTTTTAATTGCCAAAGCCTGCCCGGCCTCGACAGCTGGACAACAATACTTTTTAACGATCCTACTGAGAAAATGGGAGCCTTAACAATGCGACTGTCCGCCTCCCCTGATTATGATGGAGATGGTTCTCGGTACAAATTAATCAAGCTCGTGCGCATACATAGGTGGGCGTGTGTCCTATATTCGCACGAGTCTACTGTGGATATCTATAATTTGCAAATAAATTATTCAGACTAATGTGTATTTGAAAATTGTCACCACAGCCCATCAGAGCAACCCACACATTTTTTTTGAAATAATAATAGGCGACTTAGGTTGCACCCTGTAGACTTATCCGCAGTACAGCATGTGTGCATTGTTGCCCACGCCAAATTTCTTATCTGCGGGGCCGTACGCCAAATGCAAACAAACTGTGAATCTTGGTGTTTACCAAAACGATGTGTGGGCTACCTTGGACCACTCCTACGCATTGATTGCAGGAAGCTTCTATATGCGTGTGTGGGACATTTATAAATTGGTAATAAACATTTGCGTGACATATTGCGCAATGGCATGATTCCGGAAATACGGTGAAGTGCAGTACAATTTTTTTGGGGAGGTATGTGAACAAGGTCAATTACAGTACGATACCTGCATTTCCCAGAAGTGGACTGCACCTCAGGTGGCAAACACGAATGAGGACATGTAAACTTACAATTACCATTAATCTCGGGCTAATTAAACTCGGCAGGAGAGAGCACACACAGCACTTACCCTTTTAAACAAACACTAATAATTGCAATCTACTGAACTCGCACTTTGCTGCAGGGAATGTTAAAGAATATTCAACTCCGTAGTTGCTTCAGTTGGGTATATTTAGTTTCACCATACTTTAGCAGTTAGCTCTTAACTGACAGTTTAAAATGTTGGTACAACCTGGGACTAAAACCACAAGCTTAACTGTTAGCATCAAAGCCATAATGCATTACCCATGTTTAATCTGCAAATCAAATCAGTCACAATAACTCATCAGATCCCAAAATCGGAAAAAAATTTACAGTAGTATCTATCGGTTATGCCAACGTGAGGATTACATCGGTTAAATCCAATATGAAAGATTACTCTCCCCAAAATAAGCTAATGATCGCTACAAATCGTAACACGCGGATGATGCACTGCCGCATCAATAAGTTCGTTATAAAATGAATATATGCGACCGGAATATTTTACTGTACACTGCGCAGTACTTGATTGCATATGATTCATTTGCACAATAATCTGATGAATGTACATTCAAATGCGACCTTCGCGATGCTGCAGTGTGTTGCTTCAATTGTTGAACTGTGCTTGGGTGGAAATGTATTTTTCATGGGCCTGGTTCCAATTTAAAGCCCGATTGATTCTGACAAAAATTTTGCGTGCACACCTGTTCTTCACCTGAGCAAGTCATGGAAGAGGGTAAAAGCACGACTTGGTGTTTCGCTCGTGCTCCTTTTACCGATTTTAAGGGAGCGGATTCCGCGAATTGAGTCACACAAGAGAGCTAGGTTGAAACCCCAACACGCAGCCAGGCACCGACCGAATAAATATTTTTTTTTTCAACGACTCCGACAAGTCGAATTAGCTTCCAAACGTACAATTTACAATCGAGATTTCTTGAAATGCAAGGTCGATTTTCCCTACTGATTGACTGTGTTTTTTTTTTNGGGGGGGGGGGGAACATGTCAACGGTCTATCAATGAAGTTTGATAATTTTATGGCAAATGAATATTAATTGTTGATTGTTTCATTTCCAGAGGGCGAGAGTGGTCATTTTGGACCATGGATCGTCTGCAGATACAGCCCCTATGGAAAGGAGAACTGCGGCACCAACGTGTCTCTGTTCAGACCAGACGGTAAGTGTGATTTAATCGGTGTTTTTTTTAAATGTAAGTGACAAAAGTGCATCGTAAACGACAAGAGATCCGACGCTCAAAAGCAGCAGCTTGCTCGTAAATGCAGGCCAGATATGATTTTTATAACACTCAAACAACCGGCCATAACATGCAGGAAGGTTGGGGGGTTTAAATTTAATGAGCAGAAAAAAAATGTAAAGTGTTATGGAGCAGTGTGTATTAAAGTTTCTGGCGACATGAGGCTCATCACATATTAATCTCGGACTAATGGCTAAGAGAATGGACGTTTAATTTTTATCAAATATTTGCCAGATGTTGCATGGTTTTAAAATGTCGTCAGAGGAAAGGTCAGGGTATGTCTCAGTACATGTGAAACTGCGCATCTGCTCCTTTGAAAGGTACATCTCCATCATATTGCAATTACCATATTCCGTTGCGGTATGACAGTTCTTCCCAAGGTCAAGTGAGTGCTCCAACCACACACACTGTATGGGAGTAGCCTACCTTGATAGGTGTTGTATATATAGTGACCACCTGCCTTTGCTTTAGGTAACAATCTTGGAACCAATATTGTGGCATTCTACAAGGCTTCTAGCTCGAAATACTGGCCTCAGAAGGTCAATTTCTTGCCCGGTAGTTTATGACCTCACTTCCCTTATTGCTTTATTGTACTCTGTTGACAAATATGCTTTCTTGAAAACTTTTACTCCTTCCGGTTACGTGGAACGGTTCATGCACTGCTTCAATAGGCTTTGCTTTGTTTGAAAAGAAAAAAAAGCAATAATCATATAATTGACCAGTAATAGCTGCAGCTCCTTTTGACCTTTGAACTTGAAGTGCATTATGTCCTAAAATATCCACGCCGCGGAACGAGTTTTGGCTCAATATTGCTTAATATTTTAAACTGTCCTCCCATGAAATTGAATTGCACTATCATGTACAGTGTGAGCTGTCAATTAGTATTATCATTAATAGACAAGCTCTTAATTAATGCAATCTAGCGGCCGAAATTATCACGCCCTGGGTCTATTAATTATTGGTTACTAAAATGTGATCCCCCACCAGCCCGTGAACTACCTGATATAATCTGGAGTAATTGCAAGGCCATATTAAAACCAACATGTATATCTAACGGCAGGTTATCAACTCTAAATTAAGGAGCCAAATCCCTAATTATGTTGGATTGTACTGGGTGGAGCTAGGACAGTAATCAGATTTTTTTGTCACTTGCTTTTATACAACCGGACCGTTCAATGAGTTTTGCATGTCCACTTGGCATAGTACTTCATTATAGCTTATTTCAATATAATTGCAATAATATTTCGATTTCAATGTTTAACCAAGTTAATGCATCAACAATGCAGTTCCTATGTTTCCATTAGTGATTCAATGTTGAAATTAACAGAAAAATTGCTACGTGAATTAATTGACAGACACACATGAGGGAAAATGTGTTGTTTCAATTATTGTATAGGTGAAAGGAAAATCATTCAGAATAATGTAGTATGTCCTTATGATTTACATGTTTACTGTGGTGCACTTAGAAATAAAGGACCAAGCATGCAAGGCTCGTTGACAGTAACAACAGTCAGTTTTGACAACAAAACCAAGGATGCAAGTGGGGCATGCGAGACAGTCCTTCGACCCTTGAGTTATGTGATAAGTCCAAAGCATTTGGGCAAAGTACCAAGAAGGATGCACCTGAAGAAAGCAAGACCTCTGCCAGGTCATGAAACGGAACGATGACATCGCTCGTCACTTTTGTATACCGAACAAAAATTGCATCTATTCTGTTGATGCCCTTCTTTTTAACTGGGTCACTGAGGTCATCATGATTTCCGACAGGCATGTGATGATGATGGGGTCTACTTTTAATAGGCAGGTCGCATGCTGGGTGTTTAACACGTGGAAAGTGAAAACGGCGTTGTTGTTGTCGTCGTAACCAAATGAAAACAACTGTTTTGACCTACATTTTCAGACAAGCGAAAGCACTGTATATGGGCGACTATTGTCGGCTTTAGTTATTGGGGCTATTGGGATTTTTCGTCTTATTCGGATCCCTATTGTTCCGGTCTCATTGTTCATTGTACTGCACGCTTGGGAGTGTGTGTAGAAACAATAATCTGCAATCACAATACTTTGTGTCCATACACAGTCGCAAACATGCGCTGTTCATACTCCAAAATATGTACTTTTTATTACACTTCTGCATAGTACGAAAAACGCAAAATTTCGTGATTATGACCCGAGAAAGCTAAAGCTGCAATTAATGTTTTCGTGCATTTCGATTCACACGTTTTTCGCTGTATAATTGAATGTTTAAAAAGTTGTTAATACCTGCATGTTTCAAATCAGGCGAAAAAATTTTCCAGAAAGCTGTTTCGCTCCCGATACAAAATTGTTGGCTTTACAAACAGTTAATTAGGCCCGCAACAAACCATTTCTTTACAATTTTTACTGAGCACGAAAAAGCAAAAATGGGGAAATTGTCACGGGCGCCAATATGCCGGGGCCTAAAAGTCCAGGGGCGAAACGGCGGGGGCGAAAAGTCCGGGACGCAACAGATTCTTTTTGTACTTTCAAATAAATTAGTTTTATCATGCATTTAGTCGGGTTTTCAAGTGCAATATACTACATAATATCACAACATCAAAGCCGCAGAATTTGGTACTGACCGGTAATCTAAGTTCGTTACAAAAGTAACTTAAGGTCCGGTTGCACCGCAGTTCCGGCTGGAAAATATCCTGAAAAGTTTGCTATCCATTGTTAAAGCTGTCAACAATGAATGGAAAAAAAACATACTGGCTGTAGTCCAACCGGAAAATATTTTCTAACTCCGGTTCAACGGGATCGAATTTACATTTATTGTCAGCATGCAAAATTTTCTTATATGCGATTTCCTTCTTAGCTTCACAGGTTTTTATGTATCGGAAATAAGCTATTCAATTTTCGAGTCGCACGTAAATCAAATTCACCGTTCGAGTCTTTCATTTTTTAAAAAATAAAATAAAAAAGCACTTCGCATATGATGTCGCAAAAAAATGTTTTACGCCTCATTAACCCCACACTCTGACCCTAATTAGCCACACTTGACACCCAAGCACCGGAAGCCCCTTTGAAAAGGCCGGTCCTTAAAATACAGTTTGAACCTAAAGTTGGGCGAGGTGCAAATATTTTTTTTTTTGGCCACCACCTCAATCCTCCTCTGTGCACAAGTAACCCGCATTAGACGTTCCTAACTAGTTTCCAGGCACGTACAAGGTCGATGGCCGGTGATAGTAATACAACGGCCCTCAAGGAAAAACTCTCGGCCAGAAAAGCAACCTCCGGACTTACGGAGAAAAAGCAGCTTCGCTGGAAAAACATGCCCAAAATAACACCTCAAAAAAAAGCAACGCCCCTCTAACCCCCCATGAGCATCGTAATATACGTGTAAATATGCTCCAAAATGTATATCGAGCCACGAATTTGTGCGAAAATTGAATTCGCATATTCCTATATAAAGAGATTGGTTCATCCTTGATGAAAATTTTGCTGGGTAAAATAATTGTGTGCCTATAGGATAATAAGTTTCGGTTGGGGCTGGCTGGCAACTTGTCACATCCGAGGCTAGTTTGTGACAGAATAGCTGGGGACCTGGCTGCTTTAAAAATAGGTCTGCGCACAAGAGACAAAGCCCTTCGTGAGATATAAATGAGAAGAGAGGAGAGAATAATGTTTCGAGAGGAGAGCCTGTGCCAAATTTCTTGCAAAATTACGCCCTGCCAGTTTTTGCATGGCCAGCCGCACCATCGGAATCGAGCTATGAATTTATTGCAAGCCTCCAACCTTCTCTTTTCTATACTGAAAAGCAGCATCGCGTTAATGAAATTACTCTTCTTTTTTAATACCCTGACTGGAATTCATCAAGCGGTGTTCAAAACAACTTTTTTCGAAATTCCATGCCACGAACTTAATCGCTAAATTTTCTGTAAGCATTCCTGGCTAGGTATAATTTGTGCTCGTTTCTTACATCCCCAGGATTTGATAGATATAATTTGCATCAGGTTTATGCGCAGTAATTTTATTTTGAGGCGTAAATTTGTGATGATTAAATAGTTCAAATATTTCATATCAACTGTACACATTGTTCACCACAGAAATTTCAGGACATTTTCTTGTTCCGGTCTGCATCACATTCCACCCGAACAGTCTGCCACACACAAAAAAATACAGAATAATAGGAAACTGGGCACTTTTTTTTTCCTAGTCTAGACACGCCAAATCAGAGCACGACATTGACCTTTACTGGAAAATATTCCCGAGAGAAAACGTGCCCAGATCCTTCCAACGGACTTGGATGGTGCACCTTTTTTTCCCAAAAGGGTTCAAAAAATTTTAATGGTAAAAAAAAAGGTTAGGCGTGAAGGCCGACAACTCGATGGGAAGTTGCGTTTCTCTAGTTAGACGCAACTTGAAGGGCGTCATTAGAAGCCTTATGCACGTTTTGCCATAACTTTACTATAGGGGCGCAGACTCTAATTCAGAGACCCAACTTTGCTAACTTTGGTTTTTGTGTAGGGTACGGGTTCGAAATATTAAAAACGTTCCAAGTTGAAGGTGAAAATTAGTGCAACTCTCGGATGTTGACAAATGGATGGGTTTGGCAAAAGGAAATGATTAGTCTCAGAAAATTCATCCACACGTGGGCTTTGAAGGGGTCACCCTCTCTGAAAGGTTCCGGGAGTGGAGCCAAAATATAGGGAATGATTTCCGTGTCAGGCTACAGTCCATTCATCATCTTCATTGACGCCACCTTCGTGAACAGGGTAGGTCAAAAAAATTTTTGAATCATGAGGACGTCACGTGCACATATGTTCAACAAAAGTACTTACATAATAAAATGTAATAAACACAAAATATCCTAAAAAGGCTTATTATTTCCGTCGGATGTTTGTCCGACCTGATAGTATCGCAATCTCTCGCACGATGGCAGGAGTGTGCATAGGCAGTGTGCGCCATCTATGCTTGAAAAATAGTTCTACGTGGTAAATCGGCGGACAGTTTCATTAAAGATTGATTTTAACTGTCATACTGATTGCAGATTTTGCCAAATTTTGGCAACGGGTTCACTAGTAGATGAGAATATTGAAACTGCGTATGTCTCTTGCTTGCACAGCTGCAGGTATTACAGTACAGTGCTAATGGACGGTTAATCGCATTGGCCCAGTTTCCCGCTTTCAATAATCCCAAAGTGCACTGTAAATCGTGACCAATCCTCTCCTTCATGACTCTAATTATTATTATTTTTTTTGATTCGAATTTTCAGGAACGTCATACATCGCGGGAATAGTGGCAGCTGTTGGTGTGACAGTGCTGGGAGTTTACTGCATCATGAGTCTCCTGCAGCTTTCCATGCTGCTCTCAAGGGAAAGGATATGCATGAACTACAACACTGTCATGCTGCTCAAAGTGGTCATCAGTGTTGCTGCCAGTAAGTTGACAACAATGCAAAAAAAATTGTTAGGACCACGTTTGATTGTACTAATCTGTGTAATTTTCCAGCTTTGACGGCGATATTGGCTGCGGGCATCTTCTCCATCCAAAAAGATGACCGGTTGCACGGGTACACCATCAAACGAGGGGTCTCCTTCTACCTCCAGGTATAATATTTTGTGGTAAATAGGGTAGTACTTGTGCGTCCAACCCAGGAGCCACTCAATTCCCTAGCAATTTAGCAGGAAAATTTTAGCACACAAGAGATGAGTAGCTGCGCAAAATCCTATCATAAGCGAGCTATCCTATAGTTAATTAGCGTCCCCAAAATTCAAATCTCGCAGGCTGCAATGGAAACAATGGCCCTGTGTTGATAAGCTCGCAAACATGGGTTGACGTTAAGAAAACTTTGCTATCAGACGCAGCACGTCTTCTTCATTTTTTTCCCCTATGGAAATATCTGAATGATTGCGCTAATGGTACCTTTGCCATTTCCAGAACTCGAGGGAGAGAGTAAATTCGATTTGCATACTGATGCAAACGAATATTTTATTCCCTTTTTTGGTTCAAGCAAACCGATCTGTCAGCTTCTCAAATAAATCACTTTGTTATTAACGACATGCGCAAAGTTACAACTTTTTCAGACATTTTTCATCGGAAAAAAAGCTGTCAGCCTAATTTCTCGCTGCCCAATGAAAAAAAAGTCGACACGAATCACGCTCCAAAAGTCGACTCGAATCGCGCTCGCGTGATTTGCCAATATAAACTGGTGTACTTATACATGTCGTGTTTTTCAGATTGCCCTCATCTTCACCAACTTCTTCCTGGGCGTGCTGTCCGCTTATGACCTCGTGTTCTCACGAAGGGTCGGAGGTGACCCCACGGTGCTTGGCATGGACCCTGAGGGCAGTCGTGCCACCACCATAGTGAACCCAGGGTTTGGAGAGGACCCCCCTGGAAGCAGGTCTGGTCGAAGCAGAGGCACGAGCACTGGAAGGGACAGTCCTGACCGGGCAGGTCGACCCAGGCCGCATGTGTCAGTGACCAAAACCAGCGGAGAGCCCTTCTATCCAGGAGGATCCAGAGGGCACAAGCAGGGCACGAACGGTGTGACCAATGGAAGTGTCAGCAGCGTGACCCCTTCCAACGGGTCATTGGGAAGCATCAGTTCGACCGGTCCTCTCAGGTCGAGCATGAAGAAGCCAAAGCCCAAGCCGGTTGAAGACGCTTTTGGCATACCCAACCCTGGGTTCAATCCCACCTCGCCGTCTCTCAACAGGAACGGAAGTGTTAAGAAAGTGAGGATAGACACCAGAAGCACTGAGGTGTGACCAGACAGATTTGTTTTTAATAGATGAACTAAAGTCACAAATAATTATATAATGACCGATTTGGGCAAGTCAAAAGTGATGAAGCATTTCAAGGCAGATCCAGGAGCTGGTTGGTGGTTTTTAATAGGAGGAAAAAAATAGCTGGTTTCTAACGGTACTGTTAATCTAAAAATCAGTAGTTCCACTGTCATATTACATAAATTGTCAAATGGCAGGTGCCTAGCTGACCTCACAAGTATGAAGGCCTTTCAACAACATTAAATGCAATGATGTCCTCTCTTTAATGTGATGGACATGACAGATACTGTTGGAAATTTGCTATTTAGTTAAATCCTGATATCCATTACTGCTGTTTGGTATCAGCAGGATTTTGCACTAAGCCTTCGCTGAACATTCATGGATGTGCCGATAAATCAAATACTGGAACCAAAAAGCTGGGATAGGATTTTTGGGGTGTGCAAATATCTCCAATTAAAACATAAAATGAATAAATCTTCCCCCGCAAGTTATTCACGGCTAACCAGTGTACAGTAACGCTTAAAAAGTTACAGACATCTACGACCAAATTGTCAACAAAAGAGAAATCTGCAGCGTATTTTTGCTCTTGCTTTGCCCGATTTTTTGACCAAACTTGTTGTAACTAAGGTGCTTGAAGAAACCAATGTTTCAATACTTGTTATTATGATTCTCTGGAAAGACAGATGCAGCTTGTTGTTTGTACGCGTGCGACTTGTTTGTGTGATACCTTTTCGTCGGTGTGGAGGTTATACGACTAATTATTGTTCCAAGAGTGTCCCTTTTTCCTTCCAGGCACACCCAACCATTTTATTTCATGTGCTATATGGGTTTTTTTTTTGACAAGTCATCATCCGAAATGTATAGTTCATGTAATTGCAGTGTAACATTTGTTATCGTTGGTCTCGATATGTCCGTAGTGGGCAGTGATTGGAAACACAGTGTAATGGAATAATTTACATATTGATAAGAGTAGCGTTATTTTTCGGGTGTCGGTTGTGCTTGTGTTTTCTTTTCTAAAAAAGAATATGCAGGTAGAAAAAAGTTCTTGCAGATTTTATGTCACAGATGCATTATGTCATTTAAACTTTTTTTTTCTTCACATACACATAGAGTTAGATTTTGTACAGAAAATTTTTATTGCTATATTAAAAATGCAAGACAGGACATCACAAACCAGAATCGATGTTTTGTGGACGTTACTGGATTTTTTAAAAATGTGCCGAGGTCACAACGTTGTGAGATTGTGTTAATGTTCTTGATGTACAAGAATAAACTTTGCCTAAGATGTTAATGAGGATTATGCCCATGGCCGGACCAAGGGTTTATTTTGCAAGAAGGAAACAAACATTGAGCACTTTTGAGTAGGTATGAGTTAGTCATTATTGTGATTATGAGGTCTAGCCATAGGCTATTTTTCATTAACCTGAAAAGAAAGAAATCAATTGACATAGATTTGGAATAATTGTTATTGTTATTTAGATTATTATTATTATTATTATTGTACATTATGGATTACTAGTAGAGTGGAAAAGGTATAATTGAATAATAGAGCACGCTATTAAACAATAAAGTTTCACATATTTTTCAGAAGGACTGGTTTTCTTTCTATTTTCAACAGCACCATTCCATCATCTTGTAATTGGAGACTTCTTGTTATATATGGAAGCGAAATCAATTCAAGTGTAATAATTTGCCATTATATTTTTTGTAAGTTGAAGCCAAAATTGTACGCATTTCTCGGAATAATTGATTTACCCTAATTATTATTGATAATTATTATTCGATGGCTGCCATGTAAGAGATTGATGCCATGCAGCTGCATGCAGCAATGTAGTGTAATATAATATAACTATCGTAATTATTTGGACAATGATTTTGCAGATCAAAAAATTCAATGATTCTATTGATTTTTGATTCGAATTCAACAAACATTGTTGCCAGATTTCCCCAATTCGAAAACCGGTTAAAATCAAACAAAAAAGTGAGATCATACAAGTTGTACAGTATAATTGCATTGTTATGTGCTACATAAATTATTAGTTGCTCATTTAATCAGAAAAAAAATTGGAAGGAATCGGCTGCGTCCGGATTTGGAGTGACTCGTCATGTGGTTGTGTCCGAATATGCGCAGAAGGAAAAGGACCGCAATCGACGGTCGTCGGAACGCACCCAAGATGGCGGCTGCTCCATTAACCGTCACCTGAGTTGCTTTCTTTTCTTCAAAATCCTGCAAATTTGATCGGCCTAGAGAGATGGTACCCTCGCAGGAAGTTGTGGCTTGCATACTACTAGCAGGTAAGTACAAGTCACAAGGGTTGTTATTTATCAATTGTGAGTAAATAAGGCTTGAGTTTTTTTTTTCAGTCTGGTTGCAGTTGGTGCAGAGTGAGAATAAGAGGAAGAATGTCCTTTTTGTGGTGGTGGATGACCTTCGACCTGCCCTTGGATGCTACGGGGACACACAGGCGGTCACACCAAACATTGATGCGTTTTCCAAGATAGCTGTCCAATTTAACAGGGCTTACGCACAGGTATGTCGACAGGTTTGGAACTGGTGCAATAGAGAAAGGTCTGACAATGCTTTTAAAAATTACTGATATCAATTGATGCCCATAATAGTCTCGAACAAGTCAGTGATAAAAATATGACCCTGATAACTACATTGGATTTAATGGTTAGAATTTAATTTTTAAAAACATATGGTGGAATTTTCCTCCCACTGCTAGTTACTGCTAACTTACCAGTACCAATGTTGGTAGTGGTACAGTGTTTGACATTAATCGAGTTGTACTGCTAGCGACATTTTCCAAAGCGGGAGAAGAATAAATCGAAGCAATGGATAGTACAAGCTCTGTGAGCAAGATTCGTTCTTCTGCCGCTTCGGAAAATGTCGCTACCAGTACGATTTGATTAATGTCCAACACTGTACTGCTATTAGCTGTAATGTTGCTAAGTTGGAAGTTGGACACTTTTTCCCTCTTTAAGTTGGACAAGTGTAGTGCAATTTCACATTTACTCTACTATTCTCGTTTTTCCACCAAAAAACATGAGCCGTGCTCAGCTCTGCGTACATTTGTCTTCAGGTGATATTGTCACCTATATGACAACATCCTGACAAAAGAGGATGAATATGGTGTCAATGCACATGAGGTACTGTAGCAGGTACTGCGGGACACACAAAGTAAATCGCCAGAAGATGAATGCACTGTAAATCCTAGTTGCGACATTAAACTATCTGGATGCCCTTTGAGTGCATGAAAATTAGAACTTTACATGCCACTCTTATTGAGGTCATTTCTGCTGCCCAAAAGAAAATTGACATTTCTCTGATTAAACCAGTCACTTGTTACCGATTTATGAACCAAAAAGTAGGCCAGTTTCAGAAATTTCACATACACTGCCGAGTACACTGCACTGTACTGTACCGAAAATAAGAAAACATGCACTGGAAGTTGATTGCTGGATGATTAATGTACAGTGCAGTAGGCTACTTGCTTGTACATTGCTGTACTGCACTTTGAAATATGCAAGTGATTGAAATCCTAGTATGTTGGACACCTCCCTATGTTGGACAATTTTCTTGGAACGGTCAGTGTCCAACATACACAGGTTTCACTGGACAATAGTAGCCCAAAAAATGCAGTGAAAGTGAAAATAATGCATGACAATTGCTACCACTGTAATATTGCTAGTTCCTTAAAATGTTTTCCACATTACGGTGACAGTGAATATACAGTTGAATCAGGGTGTAACATACTTCAAGGGACAGCGGAAATCGATCTGTTATAGCCGAATACACAAACCATATAACAATATAACATTATGGAAGTATGCCGGGACCGCCCTTTCGAGTCTGTTACATATAACTGAAAGTCTGTCATAGCCGAGGCTGTTATATCCAGATTAAACTGTAACTGAAAAGCTCTGCATTAGCAAGGTGTCACAAAGTGGAGCAGATGAAATCACTATACTCTCTAACAAATATATGAAAAACATTTTACATGGAAATTACAATCCGTTTACATAATGTCAAATTATTTCAAATTCATGTGAATGCACCTTCTATAGTAATGACAACAAGGATGATGATAACGACAACAAACTCATAATTAATACTGCAGTATTGACTAATTAGTTGGCAAGTTACTATTCATTGCTAATTTACAGTACAATTTCAAGTAATTTACATCTGGTTTTAATTGCAGCAAGCATTATGTGGCCCCAGCAGAACGTCATTTCTCACCAGCCGAAGACCTGACACACTCTGTCTGTACGATGTTGGCAGCTATTGGCGCAGATCAGCTGGGAACTTCACCACCATTCCGCAGTACTTCAAAGACAGTGGATACACCACATATTCCGTTGGGAAAGTATTTCATCCTGGAATTGTCTCTGGCCACAACGACGACATGCCTTTCAGTTGGTCTGCTCCTGCGTATCATCCTCCAAGCCAAAAGTTCAAAAATGACCCCGTCTGTGTCTCCACATGGGATGGCCGACTTCATACCAATATTGTTTGCCCTGTGGATACCTGGAAGCAACCTTTTCAAACCCTCCCAGACCTGCAGTCGTTAGAGAGGGCCCGTCAATTCATCCAAAACCAGTCTGACACCACCCCATTTTTTCTTGCCGTTGGTTTCCACAAGCCCCACATCCCTCTCAAGTACCCTTGGGAGTACCTGTTTCTGCATCCTTTGGCTAATGTTCCCTTACCGCCTGATCCGACAAGACCTAAGAAAATGCCTGTGGTAGCTTGGAATCCGTGGAATGACCTGCGGAAGAGAGATGACATATCCAGGCTCAATCTTAGCTTCCCATTTGGTCCCATGCCTGATGAGGAATCGAAGCTTATCCGGCAAAGTTATTATGCGGCAACGTCTTACATGGATGACTTATTCGGGCGTTTGCTGTCGCAACTGAGCCAGAGTGGGTTTCTTAACAATACAGTGGTGGTGCTCCTGGGTGATCACGGATGGTCCCTTGGAGAGCACCAAGAGTGGTCAAAATACAGCAATTTTGAAGTCAGCGTACGTGTACCACTGCTGATATACCCATCTGGCATCACAAACTTTACCTACTTTACACCATTTGGTGCTAACAAGCATGCCACGACTGCAAGCGGAAAATCTACTGATGCTTTAGTAGAATTGGTCGATCTCTTTCCAACCCTGGCCGACTTAGCAGGACTTCAGGTCCCACCAGTTTGTCCGCTTTATTCACGTAAAGTAGACTTGTGCACTGAAGGTGTCAGCCTTGCCCCGTTGGTGCGAGGTACAGGCACCACACTTGGTAAATACGCATTTAGTCAATTCCCTCGCCCATCCTTGCATCCATCAGTGAAACCCGACAGTGACCAACCAAAGCGGAAGGACATTAACATTATGGGCTACTCCATACGCACCCAAAGGTATCGTTACACAAGATGGGTTAGGTTCAACCACACTACATGTGAGCCATATCAATACCAAGTTGTGGCGTCTGAACTTTATGACCACGTGAGTGATCCTCTAGAAGATCATAACATGGCGGATGCCAAGTCGTACAAGGCTGTGAGTGAAAAATTGCAATCAAAGTTATGGAAAGGTCTCGGCAAAAATGGTTATCCATATGCTTAAATTAGTATAAGTCACTTTAGTTTCTTGATTCTGGATTCCCTGCTGATGGGACTCAAAATGTAATATTGCTTACAGGGTTATGCATGTGCATTTTCCTATTCCGTTCCTGCCTGCTTGTCATAATTAATAACAGGTATTATTAGTCATGGAACAAAAATCTAATTACCTGCCTTTCTCATAACGTCCCTAATTTTTCAGGAGATGGTGAAAAGGTTGTGACTGATTACCATGTCTGGTATTGTTAATCATGTTTTTGTTGATGAATTATTTTATTTGTGTGATTAATGTTGTGATTTAGTTGATTAAACTTTTACAGATGCTATTACAGTATACAATATAAACACACCAGTCATGGTTGATTTATTGACTTAAAACATCACCCTGGTCCCTGGTTACTGTTCACATATAAATTAGGTACAGGGTTGTCCTTCAATATTATGACCACACGTTGTGATCAGAAATTACATAAATTCCAACCACCTTCCAGGATGAAACCTGATTATACTCTGTAAGTGAGTAATTGATGAACATTAACACATGTTATATAACTTTCATTACGGTAGCCTACTTTCCCAATATAATCATATTGTAGTATGACTGACCACTTACTGGCAAGTTCCTATTACAGTATTTCAATTCCCATTATAAAATGCTGGAAGTATAATTCTTCCTTCATACTTTTAAAGATATAACTGAAAGATATTTATTTACTTATTATTTTTACTTAATTAATGTGACAAGTATTTTTAGCCACGTTATGAGCCTGTCGAGTGATGGATGGCCCTCATTTCTTTTCAGTAAGTACAAGTTGGTACAAGTACATGTGGGAGAGAAGGTAAGTATCGAAGTAGCGTACTGGTCTAGTGGCTAAGCTTTCGGATTCGTAATCTGAAGGTCCAAGGATCGAATCCTGAAGTGGGCGTCGATTTTTTCTCTCTCTCTGTCACACCGTGACGTTCTCGCTGTTACTTCTTCATCTTACATTTATTTATCTTTGAACTGCATCTGGTAAATAGGCTAGACCCTTCCAACACCCACAATATCGTTACAGCAGAGCGTGGCACTATGGTAACGCATCCGACTCTCAGTCGGGAGATGTGGGTTCAAATCCCGAATCTCCACGGTTGATGAGTCAGAAAAAAAATATTTGCAGCCGACATCTCTGGCCAAGATGGCGACTGTTTCTTCGCAGTTTCCCAAACACTTCTTCAGAGGTGTCAGAGGAGCAGCGAAGAGGGGGGGGGAGGGGTGGAGAGGGGGAGGAAAGGGGGGGAGGGGAGAATTTTTTTTTTGGAAATTTTTAAAACACCTGCTTAATGGGAGGGGGCGGTCACTTTTTCCGAAGAAAAAAGTCTTAAATTTAATCATTCAAAGATTTGAAGAATTCAGGTTTGTGTGGGCCATCCCCAGCCCCCACCCTACCGCTGCCCAAGTGGGTGCATTTAACTTATACCTGGGAGTTCCATTCTCAAACCTATCATCCCCCCAAATATTTAAGCCTACAATTTAAACTATAGGTCCAATGAAATCACCAGCACATGCAAATTAATCGGCACATTTTTTAGGTCATTTTCAATAGTTTGTTGCAGCCTGACCTTTGACCTGAAAGGCCCTAATATTAGGTTTTTGGTCTTGGGCCAGGCCCTACCTCGGTCTCCATCTGTCGGGTCTTTCGTAATGAGACTGTACAGAGCACAGTATACAGTACAGTATATCTCTCTGTGTGAGGTAGTAATGCCCCTATCCAAACGTACGTAGTTGGCAGGTATCAGTATGAATGTGACGTAGGCGAGTGGTCATCGTCACCTCCTTGGGGTCATCAGGACGGACATTCGGCATCACTGTTTCGTGGGATTGCTCTATGGATGAATAAAATAATAAATCCCGACCCGCTTCTGCTGTGGGTGGAGATGCGCACATCGTCGACGCGGTTTTACTTGGGCAAATTTTCGAGTAGGCTTGGTGACCAGACCTTCATGTCTCTTTGACCTTACATATTCCCCCCTTTCCACCCCCGCCCCGCTTCCCAGCAGAACAGGCGGACTGCTACATTTGGCTAGCAGGCTATGGGCATACTTGTTCACATCGAGAGATATATACTGTATATCTATGTACTGTGCTCTGTACAGTCTCATTACGAAAGACCCGACAGATGGAGACCGAGGTAGGACCTGGCCCAAGACCAAAAACCTAATATTAGGGCCTTTCAGGTCAAAGGTCAGGCTGCAACAAACCATTGAAAATGACCTAAAAAATGTGCCGATTAATTTGCATGTGCTGGTGATTTCATTGGACCTATAGTTTAAATTGTAGGCTTAAATATTTGGGGGGATGATAGGTTTGAGAATGGAACTCCCAGGTATAAGGTAAATGCACCCACTTGGGCAGCGGTAGGGCGGGGGCTGGGGATGGCCCACACAAACCTGAATTCTTCAATTCTTTGAATGATTAAATTTAAGACTTTTTTTCTTCGAAAAAAAGTGACCGCCCCCTCCCATTAAGCAGGTGTTTTAAAAATTTCCAAAAAAAATTTCTCCCCTCCCTCCTCTTCCTCCCCCTCTCCACCCCTCCCCCCCCTCTTCGCTGCTCCTCGCTGCTCCTCTGACACCTCTGAAGAAGTGTTTGGGAAACTGCGAAGAAACAGTCGCCATCTTGGCCAGAGATGTCGGCTGCAAATTATTTTTTTCTGACTCATCAACCATGGAGATCCGGGATTTGAACTCACATCTCCCGATTGAGAGTCTGATGCGTTACCATAGTGCCACGCTCTGTGGTAACGAAATTATGGGTGTTGGAAGGGTCTAGCCTATTTACCAGATGCACTTCAAAGAGAAATAAATGTAAGATGAAGAAGTACCAGCGAGAACGTCACGGTGTGAGAGAGAGAAAAAAAGCGACGTCCACTTCAGGATTCGATCCTTGGACCTTCAAATTACGAATCCGAAAGCTTAGCCACTAGACCAATGCGCTACTTCGATACTTACCTTCTCTCCCACATGTACTTGTACCAACTTGTACTTACTGAAAAGAAATGGGGGCCATCCATCACTCGACAGGCTCATAACTTGGCTAAAAATACTTGTCACATTAATTCAGTAAAATATTATGAACTCAAATAATATAGTTAAGTTATCTTTACTTTGTTTCATTGAGTTTATATGTTATAAATTTTTATTTATTGATGTTATATCTTTCATAATATATCCGTATACTGATAACCACTACAGCACTCATGGTTGTTGTTGTTGTTGTTGTTGTTGTTGTTGTTGTTGTTGTTATTATTATTATTATTATTATTATTATTATTATTATTATTATTATTATTATTATTATTATTATTATTATAGCACTCATTGTTAGGGTGTGACTACAACGTTGCCATTTGTGGTATCATCGATCAGTAATGTCGATGCTATAGTGTGTCCATATTTCAAACTCTTACTACGCCCTTCAACTGTTGTGCAGCTTCAAACTTCGATGCTCCTTCAGACATCTCTCTCCAATCTATACTGAGATGAAAGAGGTGACGACAACATCTTAGGTTCAGTGAAGCCTCCCTCGTCAACAATCCCTTTAATCATCTTCTCTCCTCCACAAACCTTTGACTCCACGCACTTATCTTCAGGCACTTCCTGATCTCTCTCGCAGTCTTCCATCAACATCAGACGTGTGAAGAGAATCATGTGGAATTTTTCATTTGTGATTTTTTATGACTTTTTTCCCCCTTCAAATCCTGATCTGCTGAAGAATTACTTACCTTACCGCCAGATGATGTGATGTTACATCAAATTCCGCCACAGACACACGCTGCCCTCTGCAAGATCCAACTTCAACTACATGTGTGTGGTGGAACAGGAAGTTAAAAAAGCGTGGTCGATACAACAAGGGCAATGGGTGTATACTTTATTTGTAGCTCTCTGGAAAATTACTCCAACTTCGCGTGACTTTGCTTTTTTTATCATATCTCATGGCCGGAAGTCTAACAAATTCTAACAAATTCACGCAAGAGTCCATTTACCTTCCCTCTATAACCCCCCTCCCACCAAACTCCTGAAACTTTGTCATCATTATGAGTTAGTACAGAGCCTAAATGGCCGGCAGTCATCTCTTAAACCGTCGCAGCACTAATTATGCCTCGTTTTGGTGGGGGCCAACTTGAGAAATATGATCAGACTTACCACGCTAATTACTTGCGCATATTGGGCTCGAGTCTGTGCCTCTGTTTGTCCATGGTTGCGCTATCTTAGTGAGGGTTATGGTACTACCTGTACGTGAAGTGTGTTGCCATGTTTAGGCAATTATGCATAATACCATGTTGAGCTAGTGATGAAAATGAGAGTTTTTGGGTGCATGTCTTGGATAGAGCGGCATAAATGGAGATGAAATAAATACGAAACTGGCTTCAATCCTCGTGGTTTTTTTTTTCACCGTCCCTTCCACCTCTTCCCCCCCCCCCCCCCTNAGGACCCATACAAAGGACGCAGATTATTTCCTTTTACCAAGCACACACTTTTTTTTTGTAACAGACGTTGAGGGGAAAGAAAATGTTGAAGTGGACAATTACAAATTGTAATGTTGGGTATGACGGGCATTGCTGACAGCGACTAAGTGCGAAACGTACCTTTGGGGTGGGTGAAATGGTGGGGATTTTTTTTCTTTCTTCCACACTTTGAAGTTGAGCTCCTATATCTTCACCTGGATAAATTGAGCTGTCTTCATCCAATGAAATACGGACATAAAGACGAAAAAAAAAGCCGCCCACTTTTTCTTTTTGAAAATAATACAGAGCGTGCTACAGTGTGTGGCGCGTTAATTACCAATATTAATTACAAAGTAGTTGGGAACAGTCCAGCCAAATACAGCTTAGCGGGCTCTTCACGCGAGGTCGAAAAAGGGGGTGTCCTAAATGGGCCATATTATCCTGGAAGTTAGTCAGTCCCTGTGTGCAGATGAGGCATGAGTGTAGCCCTGGAGAGTCAGGATAAACTCCGGATTTTAGTTCCTGGTGGAAACTACGAGCCCTCTCGTATGGTTATATGGATCTAGAAGGGCCCTCGTTGGAGGGGGATTGGATCAAGAGGTTGTTATGTGCATAAAAATAATGTTTTTAATGCTGGAACACTACAAGGGAGGTAAACATGTCGATAACATCAGTCTAATCAGTCATTGCTCTCGATAATGTAACTGCTGACAGCTAGTTAACGGCAATTAATTTGGCTGGTTTAGTGTGCGAAGTGTTCATCATTTTTCCCTTCTCAAAAAATGGCATGCAAAACGCATAATTTCCGGTTGCGTGTCGCATGACCTCGGCACATTTTTTATAAAAAACTTCTTACTCTGCCGTTTTAATATGATGACCATATATCTGCCTCCTTTTCATGCCAACACAAAATTACATCGGTGTCCAATATTACCCCCCCGCATGTTGTCCATTCCGCTCGCAAATGATGTATGTCGGACTCTCTCCAAAGCCCATATCTTCTCGTAACTGTTCATTTCGATAAAACATAATTTATGTTAAACAATGCTCGTATTTAAAATCCGGGCTCCCATTCAAAAAGACAAATATGCGGTCCCTTTTGATTCATGACATGATTTTATAAAACATGTGTTTTATAACGTGGCAACTGATCGTGATGCCACGTCATGACAGTATGTTTTGCAATATAGTGCTTGTTTTTTTTTTAACCAACATGCACTGTGGGATTATTTGAATTTTTTGTTGAAAAGTCAGCCGCTGCCGGATTTTGGCATTCTGTTGTCTACCTTTATTGAGTAAAACGTCACGTATAACGTAGGATTATAGGATTAGTACCTTCCCGCATCATCCTTACATTACAGGAAGAAAAAAAATAACGAAACGCTGTTATTTTTTTGACGCAGTGCAGTTTATTTGAAAGAGTAGAAACTCACAAAGAGTTCCTATATATTGACGTGACAGATATTTTTTTCTATTGATTTGAACTGATATGGTACCAACATATATAGTATCATTATTATTATTATTATTATTACTTTTTCCCTCCACACGCGTTTCCAATCAAGGCACATTTACACATTTTCTCCATTCCTCAAGCATATTTTTTTTTCTCTTCTCCCGACGACAAATAATATGACAGCAGATAAATATGGTACGACCCACCTTTTTGTACGTTTCGTCAGACCCAGGTCTATAATGTGCGGCGAGCCTATTAATTTTTTTAAAAAACAAATAACAAACCGGTCTTTATTGGACCATATAGTCACGCTATTATAATAAACTGATGCTAAAATGATTTTTTTTTCAAGTTACTGGTACATATCTCACAGCAGAATAAAACCAGAATAGCTGTCACTGCATGGTAGGGCTATACTGAAATAAGATTATTATAATAAACCCCCCCTGTACTTATCATAATATTGCTCCGATTATGCATAGGACTGGAAGCAAAAAATGAACCTGCATAAGTCCCAACTACTGCAAGTTACACTGTTCTTATACGTCAAAAGGGGGGTATATTAAAATACACGGAAAACACAGCCTAAATGTTATTTTAGTATAAATGTGCGTAGTTTCGATGCCCAGTCCTTTTATGCACGTTTGACATGTAAAACTGATAATGCTTCCAGTCCTGCCTTTACATCCTGCATATTTTTGCAGGCTATGTGTTGCATAAAAATGGGTCAGGATAGCTGCAAAAAAAAGCTGCTTGCAAAAAAAATGAACAAATGCAAATTGCCAATTTGTGGAAATGCGCATGGTTTTGACAATGGCATGGTTTTTTTTTTAAATCGTCCCCCTCCCCCTAGTTGATATCTTTTTCGGTATAAAGTTTGACAAACTAGACAATGAATCTTCCGACTTGGGCAGTCAACAGTCTCACAAAACAACGAGGAAAAAAAAAAACAACTTTGCTAAGTGCAGAGATCACTCGTCACTCACACACAGGTCACTAATGGAAGCCAGATTTGCCTTTACCGTTGTGGAACACCCTCAGAGGAGTGTAGGTCCCGTTGACCAATGGAGCTATAAATTAATAGGAAAAAAATATTAGATAAGTCACAGTTAATTACACTAGTGTGCAAGACCCGTGCGATACATGCATAACACATGCTACACATAAAAATAGCAACTCACTTGCCTTTTCAACAAGCGTGCAGGCCACCAACACGCTTTTACCCTCTCTTCATATCTGAAGTTAAAACCCAAAATTCGTAACCAAAATTGGGCCTACTTGTAACCCCCCAAAAATAAGAGCCCTCCACCTCTATTATTTCTTGGACAGGAAAAAAAAGACACTCACTTTCTCCATATGTCTCCAAGTGTCTGGTGCGTCTGCAGCCTTGCAGTCTGATGCAGGTGTAGTACAGAAAGAGATAGACGGTGGCCAGTATGGCTGACACAGCTGCGGCCATTTTGTACACCTGCATCTGACCGAATAGTGGGATGGTCGTCATTGCCGTCGCTGCGCCTATTCCTCGTCCTGTAATATGAGAAAACATGTCGACATCCGGATTTTTGTATACGAAAAACGGATGATCTTTCCTACGCGGCGAAGTGGCGCGTCCACCCCCGACTCCTACCACTTCGTCGCGTAGGAAAGATCAGCCTCAAATATGTTGTACTGTACCTAGAGAGAAGTGGCAGATGGTGGCCAGGGACTGACCAGTGGCCAGCAATGCCCTGGGGGTTAGATGGTACATGTAGAGAGATGCTGTGGCCCACATGAGCGTGAGGGTGAACACTTCCATCACCTCCATGATTAGACACAACCAAGGGTTCTCCAGGTACGCGTACCCTGCAGAACAAAATTTTTTTGAAATAAATTCATTGTGAGTTTCAAACAGATTCTTAAATGCATACCGCTGAATCTGAGAATGTAGAATATAAAGGCAATGATGAGAAGATTAGCATATCCACAGTAGTCGACCACTCGTTCTACTCTCCACATGAACAGAAGCGCAGGTAACATTCCGACGCTCAGGGTCAGCCCAAGAAGAAGTTTGGACGCCTTCAGGTGCAAAAGATGCCTGGAAAAAAAGGGAGACAGACCAGCATGGATTACAATGTCTCATATAGCAAGAGCAGGTGTTGTCCAAGGGCGCACCTGGACATTCTTATCCCCCTCTCACCTGCCCAACAACATCTGTCCAAACATGCCAGGATTTTCTCTCAAGGCCGAAAACCTTACTGGATTTTTTTTTTTTCGGGGGGGAGGTCCACTAGATTCTCCCTTCCATGTAACTGCTCCGAAAAAAAGCAAGTTTCGGACATTTCCTCGGAAGTTATTACTGACCGAGCGCTCTCAGGGGATCATCCTCGTAATAGAGAGCCTGCTGTCGACGCAGCCCAAGGGGAAAAGAATCGCAATTCTACACATCAGTCTGATGTATTTACTTTCTTCACAACCTCTGCAATCTGCGGTTGCTGCAGGTTAACAATGTTGCCAAAAAATTGAAGTACGTACCGACGCAACTACATATCATAACTGTTTATCATCAGAGCATGAAAACGCGATTATACAGGCCAAGTATCGCCTTGGAGCAGCCTCCTTCATTATGATATCACGAACCCGGTATTAATATATCGCCTTATAACTCTGTGAGCTTAGCCTCCCCCC
>KZ538091.1:68047-127306 GCA_000934665.2 Catajapyx aquilonaris
CCCCCCCCCCCCGTCTTTTTTCCTGGCAGGGGGTGCTGCCTCTCGGAATCAGATGGGACAAGGCAACGACGAGGAAAAGAGAAAAAAGAAGAAGGAAAGCACAGGAAGAAGAAGCAGCTCTTCATTTTTACGCCTTTCGCCTTCCGCCTCTCAAAGGATTTTTGCTAGTATAGGAAAGGTGGCTGAAAAATGACGCACACCCAAACCCAATACCCGTACAGCCCAAAAAAAAGTATGGAATGAACGAAGGTATAGAAGAAACGAAAAAAAAAAAGAAATCCCTCTTGAGACCTCCCAAGCCATTTCCACGTCTCAGAAAAGAATGTTCGAAAATATGGCGCGGCTCAGTTCCAAAGGGAGATAAAGTTGGTCACTTCTTGTTCCCTGTGCTGACTCGGCACAATTTCAGGCTGGAGATGGAAGCTATTAACGGTGAACCTAGTGCCCAGATCCCCTAGACACACATCCACAATAACATTAAACCTTTGGTCAGCCCCAGCAGTCATCAATCTGGCAGCCACAGTCTCACCGGATGCATACGAAAAGGAGATATACGAAGCCCCTCCAAAAACAAGCCAGGATTAAAACCCGGATTTAAGTGGAATGGCACCGGATTTGGTGAGATTGGCATCTGGACTTTGGAGGAGCAATTGACGCCAATCTCCTCACTTTGTTACTCTTCATCAGACAGCTCTTTTATCAGCCAGCATCGTTTTCCCTTGAGCGAACTCCTGATTTGAAAGCACTTGGCACCTGTTGGCCAACTTCGTACTTACCAGGGAGCTGTGTCGTCCAGCAGTCCATGGAGGCTTCCAAGCAGCACCAGAATAAGGAAGAGCATCAGCACCTCTCCGCAGCACATCAGACGAGCCAAGGAGCTTCCTAATGACCTGGCTCTCCATTCCGGATGCAGTGGCAAGGCGGCGGTGATCATGGATGCCATCAGAAGCAGGCCAGCTAGCCCCAGGAAGCAGAGGGCAAAGGGCAGACCCAGATAGGGCACGTCCAGTAGGCTCGAATCCAGAAGGTATCCGACCAAAGGTGCGAAGGTGCCAAGTCCAACACTGCCCCAGAGCAGCTCCTTTCCGAGGTCACCCTTGTACTCGTGGGTCATGCTCAGTACTGCGCTGACCAACAGGGCCGTCGAAGCCACGGCCATCGTCTCTCCTATGGTCCGGAACATCAGGTAAGTCCAGAAAGTCCAGTCGGTGCTGCCGTACCCTTCGTAGCACTCCACGTGCTCCAGGACAGCCCCTGGAGAGTACGGGTCGCGTATGTTGCATCGTACCCAACAACCCGGAGGCAACGGACGGCACTTTAGGTTCATGAACAGACGGTTCGCCTTGCTGGTCGTCAGTGTCACCAGCGGGTACAGGCACTGCGTTTCTGCAAATGGAGACAATAATATTAATAATTAATCTTCCTCTATATATACGTATAAAAGGCAAAGTTTGTTTGTCCATGTTCATGACAGCATAAAACAATCCATGGAAACAGGCCGTGCGAAACACAGCGAGGTCTTTTAACAACTGATAAAATTCAACCTGCACAAGGCAACCCTCTGGCGGCGTGCAACCCAACTAAGTGAAGTGGCACAGTCACAGTGCCCCCGTCACCAAATAGTGTAATTATTTAAATAAATAAAGGAACAGGACTAACACAGCCAGGACTCATCTAAACTTTCACCAAGTTGATAAAAGTTCTACAGAACCGGAGATTGAACTCGGGACCTCGAAGGTGCCATATATAACCATGGCCTATAAACAAGTACGCCACTTTGCACGCGCAATAATTGAATTTGCATAATTTTCCATCTCTCCAAGACGGTCTTGGCTACATCCAGACAGATACTTTAATCAAACTGCCGGGCAATTAATGAGATACGTGCGAGGCATTGCAGTTCCTCTCGCTCTATAGATGTCTATCCGGGACTAATTGTCTGCTCCGTTGGGATTCGCAGATAATCACTCGCACCAGATTATATAGAGTCATATCGACGGAGACGACGACGACGACGAGAGCCTGGGTGCTGGCTGCGGCATTGTACGAAAATGCGATAATACTAAAACCCTGCTGGGAACCGGAGCAAGAAACGAGCCTTTGGGAGAAAGTCCTGAGCATTTGCATGGTACAAGATCAGAGGAGGAAACGTCTGTGAAGCAGCAGCAGCAGCAGCAGAGGAGTGTTCCAGTCAAAGTAACTCAACGAGTGGAGAGGGAGAGAAACTGCGAAATCTGTTTGCGATTCAACCAAGCACTGCCTTTCAAATGCCCGACCCAATAAAAGCTGGTAGCTAATAAGGCCCTCTCTCATCGCATCATTTCCAAAGAATGGGCTCGGAAAATTTGGCGAATATTTTATTAACAGCTAATGGTGCTCTTCAATCGTAGAAGTGAGAAGTATAGCTATTGCAACTCAGCCTGGTTCATTCAATCCTATATAAAGATTCATAATGAGCCAGCAAGTCAGTATTTTTTTGTAGGTCCCACCCTCTCTGACCGCTATCTAATTGTTGAACGGGTAAAGTGAAATTCTATGGTATAGGCGATGACACGTGTACATATAACCAGACGGAGAGAATAAGCATTTTAGAAGAAAGATATCAGGACGCTTTTATTTTTGCTATTAAGAGCTGCTAGTGGAACAGTGATTGCTCTTTTCAACTGCTATTCGCTCTATTTCCCCCCAAGGCAGTTTGGCCTCAATTTATTATCAATTCAAAGAACGTTGCTGGAAATCCGGCCACGCATTGCGTCGCTATTGGCACCGGGATTTGCCTTTGTTTCAATCCGGAGTAGTGTTCCGGAGAAGAAAGGGGGGGGGGGGGGGTCCCTTGGACTTCTTATCACAAGGGTATAGTATATAGAAGGGGAGTCCGGGAAATGAACCAGAAGACGCGGATAAATCATTCTGATGGTGGGCTCTGGAAGCGACGAAATTGGACTCGCAACTTTTCATCGCGAGGGCGAGTTGCTGGCGAAAAAGGTGAGTGAAGTTCCAAATCGACCCATCTTCGATCTTTCTGCTGCTGACTCGTAATTTCCGGGACTGATATTTCTTTCTTTTTTTTTATCGCGCGCGCGCGCAAAAAAAAAATCAAATTTCCTTACCGGATCATTTTCCATGAGTTTCACCTGATTCTTTTCCGTACATATAGTCACGATTGGCGATAGCAATCAGAGCAAGGGATGTTTCTCGAAATGAAATTCACGCATCACGGTCCACCACAATTTGGGGAGAATTCGCACGCGAATGGTTTTCTCCCACACAGAAATCCCCCCACCCCCCTCCCTCACGAGAGATCGATCAAGTTGAGAAAACAGCAAATAATTCACAGGAGAAAATTACAAGCCAGGTTGCCCACAAGCAACCAAATTATTGAAAAGCTACTCCCGTGTTTACCTCCGCAAAATTACATTAAGGCTCGGTGGTTCCCAACCTTTTAGTGTCGGCAACCCAACCAAAAATTTTGGTCACGTCCACGGAACGGACTTCCCAAATTAACTTTTCAAAAAATATGGGGGGGGGGGGGGAAATAACTTTTCTTCTTTTGTATTCATCGTACCTGTGACGACATGCCTGGCTAGAGCGCTTCTGAATGACATGTGTCCAGTGTAGTTGGTGTACACTTTACACTCGGAGAATCCGTCAGCTTCGAAGCAAAAATGCGGTGCCTGATGTGGAAGCCAGCTTGGAGGTGAAAGGTCAACCTCAGGGTGAAGGTCAGGTCGCAACTCGTCTTCGTCTCCACTTCCACCCTCGGGGAAGTCATCTTCAAAAAGGTCTTCTTCCTCCATCTCTTCATCCCGCCGCTTCCTTTTCTTCCGTCGAACAATGGGCACTTCCTCATCCGGAAAGCCGTCCCTGGAAGACGCCTCCACCGACGGGTACGGATGCCAGCATTCATACCGGCAACCGATTAGGGTGAAGTCGCCCGAATGACCGTCAGGACTCTGGAAAATAAAAGAGGTGGAACAATCGACGTGAATGGACCGCCCCACAATAAAAAATGGGGAACAGAAACTTCAATATGGAGCTCAGGAATATTGGGTGCCAAGTCTCGCAAAGGAGAATAGGCTTTTCACTATGAATACAATGCAGCTGGCGAAGAATGTGAGATCAAAAGTAGAGAGTAATTAACTCTTGCAAGTACCTGAAACTATCCACACTGTACTAACTAGAGCTTCTCATGATTAGCTATTCATATAGCTTGGCGAGAAAAGTTCAGGTGGAAATTGTACTGTAAAATGGTGCAAGCCCCACTGATTGAATGCAAAGGCATACGAGATCAAGTGTGGTCCTTCACATTAAAATAGCNNCCCCCCCCCCCCCCCCCAAACTGTAGTGTATACTTATAGCGTATAACCGGATGTTGTACTCTGCGGGGTGAATTGATATAAGGGCCATTTGTCAGGTGGAAAAGGTAACAGGAGGGTTGATGATGGTCGGATGTAATGGAGGGCATCAGGCAGTTTATAAGGGCGAAAAGCTTTCGGCTGCATTTTAGGCCCAGGACGCCCTTTTACAAAAGCTACAGCAGGCGAAAAGGAAAGAAAAAAAAGTAACAAATTGCACCAGGCAGTGGTGAGGAACCCCTGCTGGTTTTATGTCCTTTTGTGCTGGGCCAGTGGCAAAGGGTAGTACATTAAAGAAAGAGATAACGTCGCTTATTGTGCATCAAAATGTACCGCAATAAATCTACCTACATGTTAGCCCAAAACATGTTTACAAATATGGAACTTGCAATGAATAGATCTGAATGAGCGTCCCAGTTTCAAAATGTAAAAACTCAAAAATTTCAAAACCATTTCATGTCCTCCACACAGCTTTGCCCACTAATTCTAAAACCGAGAGCATGTTTTATTCCAGTACTTTGACCTGGATTCTTCCACTAGTAAAAGGCGTAACATTAGGCCGGGTCTATTCACAATATCGATCCTCCCCACTTTCTCAGTGTATATACAGTAACGGGTTCGCATAGATGTTAATCCGGTATAAAGGGCCTATGACATCTTGTTAAATAAATTATTGAAGCCCTTGCAATTTCTAAAGCCTTTACAACTCAGGAATTCCCGGTTGCTGGTACCTGAATTATTTCTGGTGCATTGCACCATGCATGAACATTTGCGATATGTCAGTGTGGGTGGAGACGAAAAAAATTATATAGAGTACTTATATGCCATTATTTGCTAAGTTAAAAGATTCGGCGTAATATTAAAATCCTATTCATGTTGTGTGGTTATGCCTTCTGATTGGTCCGCCGTGTTAATACGACGCTTCCGATAGGCCCCCACTCTGCGCAGGCGCAATGGGGGTGGATGCAGCGCCTCCAGTGGTTGGCAGGAGGAACTATCTATTCGTTCGCTGTCGGATGGAATGTCTACATCGCTCCCTTTCCATGCGATGGTTTTTCTAGTGTCAGTTATAAAAAAAATATGTACATATTTTTACAATGGTGGTAAAACCAGTATAGGAATTGGCCAAGACTCTGGTAATATCCATGGATCGAATATTTCCCTTATCTTCCAGTGATTCTTATGGCCAAAAATGCAACGCCCTATAGGTTTAACATGGCTAAGGGCCCTTCTCAGTGAATGATACTCCTCCAAAATTGATGGATAAAGTTACAAATCGGAAGCTCGATGGCTGGCAAAACGGCTGATAGAGACACTGAGAACGACCCAGGCCACACTGGGTGTTGGGGAGAGAAGAGCTGGGAAGGGGAAAGGCACGACCAACGTATCTCCTGGGAGTGTCAAAAGTGAACAAAGACTGGCAAGGTAATGGCCCATCGTCGTGATGGCAGAGAGAGAGAGAGAGAGAGAAGACCCTATACCTCCCCCTCCTCTCTTCTATGATCGGGGGGCCATCAAGAAGAGCCTGAGCTGCAACCAGGAATCTTCTCCAAAAGATGGATGGAGTACCTCGGGAGGAAGCTCACTAACCACGTTACGGTTTTGATGGGATTTATTGAGGGGATCCGACAGCGTTGCCGTCTAATGTTGAAAGCTACCAGAGATACTGTACATGTCGTACAGGGTGGCCCAAAACTACATAGTTATCCTAATAGGCTTATTCTCTCGATACGATGTTTGATCACCTGTGGCAGGAGTGTGCAAAGGAAGTATGCGCCATCTATGCGGGAATAATACTACTACATGGTAAATCTGCGGGCAATTCTGTCATACTAAATTTTGGCAATATGTTTATTACAAAACATCAGTTATAAAGAGACTGTGAATTTGGGGAGTGGACCACCCTGTTCATATTATATGTATCGACCTTTTTCTCCCCCTAGCATGTGGTAGAAGCGGCTCTGACGTTGACATAATGCATGTTGTCACCTACTCCAAGAAGCGATGGTGGTAAAAATGAGAAGGGGGTCGATACATATAGTCAGAATGGTTTTGGTCGACATTGGGACAAGGCTATCCAATATCGGCAAAGCAGATCGTGTGACGCGCCACTTCGGAATTTGCACAAAAATAATGATGGGCGTGCAAACCTTTTTTGTGTGTGTGTGTATATGTGTGTGTGTGAAACTCGAGTTTCGTCATCCCACTGCAATGGGGGATATGCCTCACAATGCCTTTTTTTACCCGAGTGCTGCTGCATTTTCTATTTGTGGTCGGCTCTTGTTACAGTCAGGGTGTTGCAATTGTTTGAGCAAAAAACGCGGTTATTGTATCGTGAAAATGCGCGTACTCTTCTAGTCTGCAGTAACAGAAGCTGCTGCAGATATTTTTTTTCCAGGTGATGTAATTATAGACCGTGCCTAAATGCAAATCCAATTTTTCCCTATAATAAAATGTACAGGCTTTTGAAGTTGAATTCGTGTGAGAAAATTGCAATTGCTTTGATGCGAATGTGACCAACAATGAGACTTTATAAACATTATGCGCAATTCGTTTAGGAGATGACAAATTGACATGGTTCATATTCAGCTGAGGTTGAACTATGCTTCCCTCTAAAAAAAACAAGGTTGAAAAGAGAGTTATGTGTCAGGGATGTTGAAGTGAACGTCTATTCGCGGTGGCACTATTTTACCTTCTTTTTTTTATTACCGGAGCCGCTTCGAGCTTGGAAATAACTTTTGCATTAGCCCATTTAAAGCGGTCCATACCCCCCATTTTAGATCCCCCGCTGGCATTATCCACAAAAAAAAATTATCCGACGCTAACGACAGTTTGGCCGATGCTATTCAAACATATACTCGGGCAGCTTTCCAATCAGAAGCACGATTCGCTTCTCGCTTCCAGACAATGTAATAGTCTATAATAGTCCTGGAGGGAAAGAAACTGTGGGCCAAATTCTGCCATTGTAAAAATTGTGCAATTTTTTTTTGTTTCAACACCATGTAACAATCGGAGCAGAATTTTTTCTATTAGAGACGAAATTGCCAAAATCGACTACAAGCTTAACAAAATCGAGTGTTTTTTTCCCTCCGGTTCAATGCTGATTTTTCACTACTCTTTTGCATACTTGATTGACTCCCACTCTTTTTGAGTGGAAATCACTCGATCACTTAGGTGGAAAATTTTCACTCTGAGTGATTTTTCGGAAGGACTATCATATCGGCTGACCGGATTTGGGAGGGGGTAGGGTACGCTGTACGAACATAACCCATGACATAACCTTCCTTCTCGGTGGATACAGACCTATTTTCAACAGATACATGCCTATTTTCAGCATATACAGGCCTATTTTCAGCAGATACAAGCCTATAGGAAAGTAGGTAAAAGTGCTGCGTCAGCCGATATGAAAGTCTAGCCAATTTTTCATTCAATTTGAGTGAAATCTTCACTCAATTCGAACCGAAAACTCACTCAAAATTGAGCGAAATTGGTTTCACTCAATGAAGTTTCAGTTATTTTCACTCTTATTCCGAGTAATTTTCCATTCGATTAGAGTTAAAGTAAATCTTTCCGGAGTGAAATTCGCTCAAAAAGAGCATGCGAAATTGCTCCCTTTGTGAGTAAAATTCTCCCTCGAATTTTTTTAGAGGGTAGAAACATTCCGCGTACTGTTACTACTGTACAGTAGTAATTTATTACCAGGATTTATTACGTACTGTCTAGTAGACAAGGGAGGATTACACCTGTCATGCGCGTAATAACGATTGTTCCAGGCCATACCTTGGGCCCCGACCTGCAGGCTTCAGAATATCAATTCCGTGACTTTTATTTGCCCACAAAGATAACTGCAAACTAGCGTGTTTCTTGCAGTTTTATGCACGAATGTCGCCCTCACGTTGAGTTTGTAACTACCTGTGTGTGTGTATGTGTGCGTCAACAAAAAAAAACAACTGCAGTCACGCCACAAGTGCGGCAAAAAGCACATTTGCGTGCTTCAAGACCCATTTGGACATTACAGGTCTACCGGCACATGTGAGACCAAGTCATCATGCAGCACGGGGCCTCAACAGGAAGGTAATGCCCGTGTTTACAAGGCTCGCTATACTCCCCTCTACCAAAAAAAAAAGTCGGTACTAATAATGGGCCTAAAACGGTGGCCCAGGTCACACAAAAGCTATGGCACACATAACCCTCCCCCCCTCAAAAAAAAAAAAAACTTTGATCCCTACCCCCCTACCTCGATTAGTGAGGCTTTTAATAATCAGCCGGGCATGGCAAAACGAGTGGGGGGCCTCAGGCCAGCGGAATTTGCAAAAACACGGAAATTCTGACCATTTTTGCACATGAACTGTCAGGTGAAAAAGTCGCTTCGAACGTAACGATGGCTCAAATCAGTTGACAGCCCCGGAGGTATGTGACATGTCCCAAAATAATTGAAAGACCCGCGTTCAAGTCGATGTACCGGAATAATTGGCGGAAGTAGCTGCTAATTATGCGTATGAAATTGAATATTTCTAATCCATGATATTCCGTTACTACTGCCACTCTCAGGGTCGTCCGAGGGTGCCAGTGTGAACCCAGCTGGATTGTCACAAATCTACTATTACTACTACTACCATCGACCTTTGACCCCGGTACTGACCTGGAAGCATGGGTTCATGCACCTCTCCTGCACCACTGCCGACCCTCCATCCGTACAGTTGAGGTAAACAGCTGGGTGTCTCCTCTCGAGTCGCTGTACTTTTGGGACCAGCAGTAGGGCTGTGTAGAAGATGGCCGTCAAAAGCACGGTGACCAGCAGGATGACCTTGTGTCGACCTGTCTTATCTGCCAGGAGACCAGTGATTGGCGCACCCACCACCGTGAAGAGGGACACCACCAGTTGGATCAGGGAGATATCGTCGTGACGGAGGCCGACATGCTTCATATGAAGGCTTAGGAAAGGGTAGAGGCATCCTAACCCTGGAGGGGGGGAAAAAGACGATTAAAATAATAAAACTGAAATGGAGGTAGGTCCAGGTTTTAGTCGGACAAGCACTGAATGTTGTATGATCTCTTCAATTTTTCAGGAGCAGTACGTTAGGGCAACTTTAACAAAGTATGAAGCGACAACTGTCTAATTCATTATGGAGCTAAATGCGTCCGGATGGACCTGTGGATTTCAAGCCTGCCTAGGGCTAAGTCATGTTTTGGCTAATTGATTTTGGCAACTGACTCCGCCCACTTTACTGTTGGATGCGATTGGTTCCCTTGAAAATGGAGAGTTAATCATTCATGTTAACCTAACCTACCGTAGCCTAACCTCTTTACATTATGTATTAGCCCATGCTAACATTGAATTTTATGGTAGTTTCACATAGAAAAAATATCAATACATTACGTTAATAGACACCGATTCAGAATTTGAACTCCCAAATGAAATTATGGCAATTACTGTTCACGCCAGCTAATAAGTCACATGTATAAGGTGAAGAAGTTACCACGAATTATTGTACCGTTAATTTGAAATGGAAATATGCTGTACGTTACATATACGGTTCACTTTTATATGGCAGAGAAACCATCACTGAGCAAATAAATTAATTCCGCCTCTGTGCCGGAATATTATCCGCATATTACACTGCAGATTCGCGATTACTGTAAAATGTACAGCACAAAAGGTCTGCCAAATGCTCAAATAATTTTTTTTTTGTACCTGTGCTCACATTTTCTGCTAGCATTTCCTCCTGCCTAAATAATGAACAGAACAAATAGTAGAACACGACCTGCTATTACATTAACTAAATGAACTGATTCGATATACTGTACAGGTCTATATACTGTGCACATAAACCCCAAGCAGTTTTAAACAAGGTGATTCAGAAATTCCTTTCAATTTCCATCAGTATATTCCATAGCTAACTATATTCTATAAGAAAACAATTGCCTATTGAAATGTCGCAAAATGACATTACAGTGACACCTGTCTATGTTGGACACTGACGGTTCCGAGGAAAATTCTTCAACAGGAAGGAGTCTAACTTCACAGGTTTCACTGTATTATGATCATGATCATTATAATACGCCATATATGGTTAAACTGCTAAGTAATGATATTGAATTTCCGTGTATATATATAGCACATCAGTTTTCATGGGCAAAATTGAATTCTCCACTAAAAGGCGCGCCACACCCATAAATAATAATCTCCGCTTTGAACTCCAAATATATCCACGTGCTTAATCTACTTTTTAAAATCAATTAAGCTTCTTTGTAAACCTGTTATTTAATTGTCAAAATGAGCTTCTAAAGTTAGTTCTACTTATAGTGAAAAAAAGCAGCTGTCTTTACGCTTTGCAATTTGTTTGTCCGAGCTGATAGTACCTTGCATGACCTCAGAGGGCAGGAGTGTACAGAGGAGAATGCGCCATCTATGAGCGGAGTAAGGTACTACGTGGACAACCACATTTCATTTTACGTGTTCCCATTCGCCATACAATATTTTATACGACATCCGTGTCACTTTCTGGCCATATATCTCCCCTCCAGCTTTGCCTGACAATGTCGCTTGTACAGCAGTAGGAATAATGCGACAAAGGCGCCCCTTATTTCTCACTTCCATTTCCGGAGCTGTGGGGAGGGGGGGGCGAATTCCCAAAATTTATAACCCGGCCAAATTGCCGCGCATGTTGAATATGTTAAGCCCCGACTGCAATTCCCTCTAATTCATACCGCTCAATAGGCACTCCGTATAATCACACTCCGCTTTATGCAATGACGTCCCTCCGACCCTAATCTCGTCGCAACAGACCTCAACTGTGGCCACAACAAATGTGCGTCCTTCTACTAGAACTGGGGAGAATTAGGATGACCTCGTTGATATGTCCCCTATCCTTTTTTTTATTATTATTCCCCCCCCCCCCCCCAAAAAAAAAGTGCGGGGTTGGACACGCCTAGATTTTTATGATCGGTTAGCGCGGCCATGCGGCTCACATAGAAGCGGGGGTTGAAGGACAGGAATGATCCCGAGCGTGATTGGTCGGGATCAAAGGCTGCAGGACGTGACTAGAGAGCATGGTGAGGTAGGGCCAAGTGCTAACTGCAGTTAAATTCCTTTTACTTTTGGAGCAAGTGGATTCGAAATGCGCCAGTTCCGCGGCAACGTGTGAATTGTGACTCAAAATGCTGGAAGGAAAAAGGTCATTTCAGGTGACCTCAACGAAATTTTGCCCTGAACATCCTAAAGTTCAGCATGAAAAGTCAGAATATTTCATTACTTTTATTAGGAAAAAGTTATGCGGGTTAATAATATTCCAGCAGCTTATTGGTCTGAGATTTGGAAATATTTGTACACTATACCTGTAAGTACGCTTTCCACCACTTTTCAGCACCAAATTGTCATTCCTCGAAAAATTAGCGCGGGTTCAAAAGCCACTTTCAAATTGCCGCGAAAAAGGGGGCGTGGCCTAGGGGGTCACATTTCGACTCCTGCCTGATAGTTACTGCTTTAAAAGAATCAGAGTATACCCTGATTCTTGATAGTTACTGCTAGTTACTTACCATCGTAGTTACTGATAGTTACAAAAGAATCAGAGTACGGTATTATAGGCTCCTCGGCTTAGCTTTCAAAGCTCTCAGTAACTATATCAGGCATGAGTCGGAATGCGCCCTAGGACACGCCCCCTTCTTTCAGCGGCAATTTGAAAGTGGCTTTTAAAGTAACATCTGTGCACACTGTAGAAATACTTTGGGACCAGAAATTTCCATCCCCACTTGGTCAATAGAAATTCGGAATTCCAGATTCACATCATCAACATGATTTTTTTTTTTTTAAAAAAAAGACACCACAGATCCGAGTATTTCTTTCCCACCCTGTACTTCCGCCAAAGTTACTCCCTGCAATATAATTTTCCATTTCCCCACCATCCAGCCGCGTCTCCCGGATCTTTTACAGCCCGGTGAGACATCCCAGGCGGCATTTAACTACCGCATACTTTCCAACTGCCATACTCGAGCCTGGTTAGCGTTAACTTACGCACCATTTTTTTTGTTTTTGCAAAAAAAAAAAAAGTATGGGGAAGCTGTTCTTGACTCATCTCTAGCCGCGGCCACCTCAAAGTTGAAACCAGCGAAACCCCGTCGCGGTTTGGGGATTGTTCGCGAGGAAACTATTCGGCGCCCGCAGCCACCATTTGTCTGCACCAGGCCCAAATTGCCTAATGGGGCCTGGTGCTGTCGGGGTGAATTTGCAGCAAAGTGGCGTCGCCATGGGCCCCTAAGCTAGGCCCGGCCCATCAGTCAAAGTTTCTGGATGCTACTGCTTCCCATTAGCAGGTGAGCAGGCCACGTTCACGTGACAGGAATGTTTAGAGGCGACCTATTCACAGTAGAACTCTGCCTTATCTGAAAATCAACATACATGCCAAAATAAGTATCGAAATTTCTCGTTTTAATGCAAACGAGAGAAAACTTGGCAGTAACGCCACTACTAGATGGCGCACAGGGTCTGCGCACTACTGCCGCTCTCAGGAGTAAAGTAGTATTACATGCACGTTGGTGATGAGTCACTGTGGACACAGTCTCGCCTAGTTAATTCTACATAAGGTAGCACAAATGGTCGTACTATAGCCAAAAACCATAATCTATGGCCAAAACCCATAATTTTACGTTCACCTCCCAAGAAATGGAGTGGTGGGGTAATAAACAAAATGTGATGAAAAATCTTCATTAACATTATCTGAACTTTAGAATGGATAATTATGAATCGTAACAATAGAGCTGGCTAGGTGAATATCAAAGTTGAAGTTAATTAACAAGTGGAATAAATACGATTACACCTTGGTGAATTTCTGTGGGGTGTGGTAAAAATTGCTGCCACTACGTTAATTTGTTACTTAGCAGGACGTAATCACGTAACTTTTAATTGTGAACCGTAGGGGCTACAATAACCAAAGACAGCATTGAAATTAATTTTATAAAAATTTATCACTGAATTTTAAAATGTTTATTGCTCTATTGTTACTATATTCATAATGATCTATTATGAAGTCCAGATAATCTTAATGTAGATTTTTTAAATCACATTTTGTTTATTACCCCACTACTGCAATTCTTGGGAGGTGAACGCATAGAATTATGGGTTTGAGCACATTTTGATCAAGATTCGCACTGTTCTCTCTGCATTCAATTTTTTGCTATAGGAAGTCTGAAGATTAGACGCACCTTTCCGGCCGCATATTTTATTCTGAAGGACCTTAGCATCTCATTTCTGCGAGCATGCTTTCTCTTCTTACGGTTTCCAAGTTGAGGGAGGTGAGGAAGACCTTTTCTTCGCCTCGGTTATTTCGAGACCAATGGGACCTTTTTCCGCAGCCCAGACAAATTTGCATATATTTTTGCTCCCCCCCTACGACCTCCCCATCCCCCCCCCCCCATCCTCCTCCTTCCACCACCCTTCTCGCTTAATCAACACAAAGAGTGGAATGCACTATAAACCCCCTCGAGTTTGTGCCCGAGTTCAACGCACCTGATGGCATTATACACAGTGATAAAAAGGTAGTTAATTCGGGTGCTGGTTAAACTTGTATTAGGCCCACGTGGTACAGGATGAAGGTATATAAAGCTGCTGGATACCCAATACAATTTTTACTAAATATTTTTAAACAAAATATTTGTGAAATAATGTGAATCCAAAACGAATTTATTTCGTAGCTATTAATGAAAATTAGCAATCACATGTTTGCTTTCAAATGGGCTGGTTGCTGGAGGTAAACAATCCAATGATTTCTGCCTCCTTCTGCCTCCGCTGCTATTGAACTGTGGCTGGTGCAACAGCCTGCAAGGATATTGGAGGAACCAAGACTGTGGGGGCAATGCGACGTCGTAATGGACCACACACTGTCTGGGAAGAGGTGACGTGATGGCCGACATTTAGGTTTGACGGCTTGTTTCATTTGAATTGATGGCGGCAATTTGAGCGTCTCTCTCTCTCTCTCCCTGAAACCCAATTCGTTGGCGTTTTGATTAAGCAGGAAAAGGATCCTGCTAAAAGCGAAATTAACAGCACCAATTTCGTGAATCAAATTTGCAAATTTACAGGGGGCGGTGCCCAAGTCACCAATCTATATAACATTGAGGAATCAATTTAGAGCTAAGTGAATTCAGGTTTCTGGGAGTCAACAATTCAAACTTTTCCACTTTATTACTGCACACTTTAACATGCATGGAAACGAAATTGTCTCCGGCTATGTATGTAAGTTGCCGAATTATACCACATCCCCGGTATGCATGTTTTAAGTGCGAGGTAGGGCCTACACTGAATTGTTCCCCGGCTCATAATAATGTGACAATGGGACTTGCATGCTCTGAACAGTGCAGAAATTTGCATACAGGTTTCTTGGCCTACTTGCAGCTCAACAGTACTGTTGAGCTGCAAATTTCTTCAATTAAATCTAACATTAGCAACTATGACGTCATAGTTGCTAATGGGACGGGAGAGACAACACGTGGTGTTAACTAGTCGACAGCCAGCTAGCGACTGAGGAGTTCATCTACCCATTGCGCATGCGCTGAACGGGGACCAATCGGAAGCTTCGCGGTAACAAATAGACGGGGGCCAATCGGAAGCGTGGCAGTAACAATATGCGTCGGACCAACACGAATGCTTATACAAACAACGCAAGGATTTTAATATTATAGATGATTAGAGGCTTCCTTCATACTAGGAGCCGCAAGATGGCAATATTATACCAACCTAAATGAAACACTGGTGTCCATCAGTAGTTTTTATCAGACAAAGGCTATACATGATATGAGCACTTACCTCCAAAGAAGCAGAAGAGAAGGACTTTGAGCGAGAGCAGGTTTGTATTGATGCAGCCCATCTCAAACTCCGGTACACAGCACACAGCTTCTCCTCTCGGTTCCAAAAAAAAAAAATGGGACTTATCTTCCAAGTCCGTGAGACATGTCCTGGCAGCAGGGAAGAGGCACTTGCTCCGTCACATCCTCCTCGTCTCCTCCCCCTGTGGAAGAAGCAGAAGAAAAAAGATGGTAGGAGGATTCAGGATTACACCGATCGAATCGGGGCCAAAAATAATGACTTCTCTAGGCTTTTGGGAGGGTGCGATGGTTCCTTCGCGCCGAAGAGCTTCAGGGGGCTCCGGATTGGATTCTCCGGGACGAAGGAATCGCCTTAATCCCTGTCTCATGCCCCGAGGTAACTAAAGCAAAGAAGACGTAGCCTTGCCGTTTTCAGGGCTTGATCTTCGTACATAAAATAGAGGCAGGCCTTGGTATTTGCAGCTGGAAAGCCCCCCCTCTAACTGAACTCTATTTCTCTCTCAAACGCACTTTCCACTGCAATTAAAGAAGCAGGAAGGCAGAGGCAGGGGTTGTCAAAAAGAATTGCTAATTAGCGCCGCTTGGGCATATACTATAAAGGCGCCGAGGTTCTCTCGTAAGTCTTGTCTCTAGGAAAACCTCCAGTACTTTAACTTTGCAAGATGATAATATTGTAGATGGGCGGAGGAAAAATACTATTAGAGCTGGAAAAAAAAGCGCCATCTGTCACAATCATGGCGGACTTTAAAAAGTTTTTCGAGGGTACAGGGTGCTTCATTGCGAAAGTTTTTCGCTTAAAAATTCGGCTTTAAAATTAGCTGCGAACATTTAGTTTGTGCACCGATTGGACCACATCTGATACGATTTTTGGTCCGTTTCTGTGGAGGAAAAGGGTATGAATTATTCACTCCAGCTGATAGGAACTGGAGCGAGTAATCCATCAACCGTTTTAAAAAGAAATCCTGCTCCATTGTTGTAGTTGTCAACTTTTTTTGGTCGGTATACCACCCTGTACAGAGTCGACTACAGTAGGATGTAGGGGGTGGGTTGATGCATCCGGCCCCGTTTTCATATTAGGGGCTGTGCTCGTGCTGTAATTTTGATGTCGAATAACCGATAATTACAGCGGTTCCGGAACGTTCAGTAATATTGCAGCAGTCAAGCGTCTCCAATAAGGGCTGACTTGATGTAATTGATAGGCTGGAATATTTCTTCTTACATCAAACCGTGACGAGGTTGTGAGGAAATAAATTTTTTTGCCTATGCGAATCTATCAATGCCAGTACTAATTGCACTAGACTATATGCAACATTATTTATATTAGTGCGCAATATTTTTTTTCCCACTCATTTCAGTTTTACTCCATGAATTTTTACAGAAATTTTAATTAATTTATTGTGTCATATAAATACAGTTGCAGTGTTTTTGGAGAGCACTTCGGATATTTTTGTAGCTGACTTCAGGGCAGAAATCTTGCTCTCTCAGACCTTTAAATCGCATCGGATACAGCCCCCCCCCCCTCCCCCATATCGGGAAGGTCTGCAACGATGCTACCCACGAGGCTTTATGGCCGAATGGAATTAATTTTTTATCGGGTCTACAGCCCCTGTTAGGTGATGTTTTCCGGCCAATTTCTGATCCGGAATGCTGCTTGCCCGGAATCCCGATAGCCCTGATTAAAAGAACGCGTTCATTTGTAAACCACCTCCCTTTAAAAAAAAAAAAAAAACAGCACACCCCTATTTAATTGTGCCCAGAAACACGCTTAATTTGACAACGACCGAAAATGGCCTCAACGCTTAATTGCACTATCCCCCTGTTAATAAATTAAATCGACGATTGGCTCTTTCGGATAACGTTGATGGAAGGTGCTAATGAGTACTATTTTCGACGTATGTTGGGACACAATGTATGTGGTAAATAGGAAATGGTGGTGCAGGCCTGCCACAAGAAACTGATGGTCGACAGCTACATTGTCGGTTGTTACAGCCATCAGCGGGTCGATGTAACTGTTACATTAAACAGCATTACAGGAGTCTGCACTCTGCCTCTCCCTGTATTTAGCTGTGGATGAACACTGAGCAGAGTACGCCGAACGTACAATATTTTTCTCTCCACATATGAATAATTTCAAATGTAGGCCTATATACCTCCAACGGCATCAGCCTATGGAGAGCTCAGGACCTATTAATTATGCAATTCTCATTACTACTCCCTTGAAAAAAAAATCAATATGCAGGTGCACCCTTTTAAAAAAAACGGGGGCATACCGATGGCACCAGGGTTTTTGCAAGTTTTGAATACCCGGAAGTGTAGGGTATGGTACCCGCACAATTCTTTACCCATTGGTATCGGATCGCAGGCAATCACGCAACATGTGAGCGCCAGTTTCCACCCGGCCAGCCGATTGTGCCTCCGCATACCATTCAACCGCTAATTAGCAAATCTGGACGAATCCCACTAATTGGATAACAAACGTTTTATGACCCTGGAACTCATTTCGGGCTCAGCAGCTTTCAATAATTACGGGTGGACCGAGAGAGGAGTCCGGTTCGGGAACATTACACACTGCTCAGACGATAAATTCTGACCCTTTTGTCCACTCAAGTGCTCGGCCAGTCCGCACCATCCGGACACTATTGATATCGGACACCGTTTTTTTAGTCACGCACAAAAGGCGGCACAGAAACTAGTAATGTAAATACATTACCATTTTTTTAATAATCTTTTAAAAAAATTTAAAAGCGCTCTGGAAATTTTTTGCAGCCTAACGTAATACGAGAATCCAGCAGGTGAAGCGAAGTTAATTTGAATCGGAGCTGTTGGGAGGAGAACCAGATAATGAGGTCTCATTACCACCCTGTCACGACCCTTTCCACAAAATTATTGAAACAGAGCCGAGAGTACGTGACGGATTTATTGCCTACGCTACTTTTCCATCGACCACCTTTCCTATACAGGGTGTTTGCAAAATAGAAGATAGTGCCAACTGTTGTGATGGCAGTGAGTCACTGAATATCGCTGTATATTAATTCAACTAAGCCGCGGTGCCAATTAGGGTGGATTATTCAAATCGCCTTAACTAGTTCATTTCCCACGCGGCATGTGATACTGTATCAGAGTGATATCGGCAAAAATGTTAAGCCAATATATCGGGTGGGGTCCACACTGATACACCCAGGGTCGGTTAAAATATTGGCAAAACTGGTCATGGAAATGGGTCCTCATAGGTTCCGGAATTTTATTGCATCAGCCGATAGCCATATTGGACGGACGGACGTCACACAATAATGTTGCGGACAGGCTGCAAGTTTATTTATTGTCAACTAGTGTCCTCTCTTATGTAAACTACCGAACTGCAAACTGCCACGATCGGACAAGAGATGTCGCCAGTGTCACTCCCCAGTGGCCAACTAGTGCCCTCTCTTGTGGAAACTACTGAACTGATAAATACCCAGATGGCGCTAGTATCACCCTAGTGGCCAGTTAATGAACTACGACGATTGGTGACTCGCTTTCGAACCAGTTAAAAACACATCAAAGTGACCCATGTTCTTTTGCAACACACGGCCTTGTCTCGTGATCCAATATATTGTTGCCCGCTGACACGTTTCAACCTCCCGGACTTTGGCGCCGCCCTTGAAGGTACATCACCGCATTGGCTCCCCGCACTGCGTGACCGTTGAACTAACGTGAAAGTGTCCACGCTGTCATTTCAGGTCGCCGGGAGTCCGACCAGAATATATGCCTTGCATAATATCCTGAGCGCCCTGCAGCCCACACCACAGGTTTGGAAAGTTGTCACGCGTGCCCGGCAGGGGATCCCGCGGAATGGCCGTTAGTTTCCGGACAGAGGGTCGGGGGGGGAAAAAAATAATGCGAAATATCATCTCAATTCCGGTCACGTTGAAGGAAACTCGAGGACAGAAGGCTCAGTAGAGAAGAGAGAAAGAAGAAAGAAAAAAAAAAAACGGAAGTGAATGAGACATTCGGGCCATTCCGGAGGCAAGAATAGGAGTGAATGAATGCTTTTGGGTCCCAAGGCTGGCGAATGACGTCGTCGGCAATGAGGACGTGCCATCAGGGTGTCGTGTGACTGGAATGTCGTCGGTCGGCTCCAGTAATTGGACGCCATAAACCAAGGGCGTAACTTCCTCGCTAAAAAGGAACTCATTTCGGGTCGCATCCCAAAAAGAGAAGAGTTAGTTGTTGAAGAGAGAGAAGTCTGCATTTTTTTTCTGGGGGTTCCAGTAGTTCTCATCAAGTCCTCAGCAGTGATTACGACCGACCGAATTTATAGGTCCAAATTTCCCTTCTGCAATTGCTGTTGTGGGTTGCAAAGTTTTCGCCCAATTTCCTGCAGGCTTCGGGGCAGATGGCAACCAAGAGCTATAAAGCGGACACCTTGATGGGGCTTTGCGGATGCCAAGAATCTGCAGGGTGCGCGAGTCATCGAGGTCAAAATTGTGCAGGGTTTTATGTGAGATGATCTAATACACAATGTATGGAGGAAATATGATGAGAGTTTATGTGATGGGTGCGAAATTATGGCGATAGAGTACACCAAAGGGGAATATTTGCAACGGAAAAGAGTAATGATTTGATGAAAAGTGTGCTGTGCGGATATCACTGCAAATACGATCGGAATGTACTGAATTCCTCTGCGGAGTTGAATGTCCTAATACATACTGCTAATTATAATCCAATATGTTCATGCTTCGCTCGGTTTCTGATGCAATAAAATGTGCCCCAATTCCGATAACTACAAAACTTTATTTTGTTCATTACCTTCATTAGTCGTTAAAAAAAATTCGAAAGCGGGATGAAAAACACATCATTTTCATAATTCTTGTAATTTGGCAGAGTTGATGAGGAAAAAAACTTCTTATTGCTAATTAGAGTGAAGAGTCTTTTAACCCCATGCTTTTGCAATACTGTAGCTATTTCTTTCTGAGGAAAAAAAAAAATCGATGGACTTTTTTAGAACCACTCTAATTTCTTGTCTGAAAGCACCGCATTCAGATTTCCGATACGTATAGTGCGCCTCAGTGAATCTATAGGAAGCCTGCATTTCCTACAATCTTTTGTCAGTATATGTGACAGCAAAATTGAAACAACGTAACAAGGCGCGGATTTTGATCTGACGTCCGGTTGAGCACTCGCGGTACTTGCTATGACTCATGGGCTAGACGTCCATTATCGCACATTAAAAGCATGAATTCCCAAAGTGGAACAAATCCATCTCTGACTAGCATGTCCTGAAATGGGTACTGCACACTAATGCACGACGTTCAGTACAATTAATCCCCGGCTACATCCCCCAGCAGCTTTATTTGCCAGCTCAGGAGAAGCGTCTCTGAGCCTCTGGTACTACAGAATGTAAAGGCTGCGGTCGTCACATCTCGGAGTTAGTCTTTGGGCAGAGGACTGTCAGGCGGTTGGACAAACCGCTGCCCAAAATTGGTCGGAAAAGCCCGTGCAAAGGGCAAGTAATTTCGGGAGGTAGGGCCACTTTACTGTCGTACTGAAAAGGAGATAAATATAATTGTCCTGGAATAGTTTCAGGTTATCAAAAGTTTTCTGACAAAACTTTTCTAAAGATGATGTCACAACAATGCGGTCTGTTGACATGTGCTTAGAAGGGCTTTATCCTCAACAGTGCGATAATACATCCTATTGTATGGCCAGCTTTGCACAGTACCTTTGAACTAGGAGAAAAAAAATCTCAAAATGTCTGAGTGCCTTGGGCCATCAGCTGTCCGGTGCAATGGTCTAGAAAGGACAGCTTCTATTATGCTGCGAAAATTGCGCTGTAAAGAGGTTTTATGCGCAGACTTTGCAGCAGACAACCTTGAAATTGCGATTACCAGTTAGTCTTGGTGATTTTTTTTTGCGATGCTGTGATCCATCTTCATATGTGCCTATCACTATCAGCTCATCATATTGACCAAAAGCCCTTTCTTTTATGAGTACAACCCAAATGCATTACGCTATTTTTCGCCAACATTTTGAAAATTCGGTGCTGCCTCGATGCCTTCAGCAGTGTTTTTAATGTCATTTTGTAGCGAAAATTTTTGTTGCTGTAGGTACAGTAACAAAAGCGACTGTGCTGCAGGGGGGGGGGNGGGGGGGGGGGTCCACTACATTGCCAATAAACCAATTAAACTAGCTGCGGACAAATATTGACATTTCATTTTGACACAGTTGGTTCATTTTTCCGCATCACTTTCAGTGCGTTTAGCATTAAAATAATGGCTCATTATTCGCACCTCCTGAATTTGCAGTTATTTTTTGGCCGCTTGCAGGCATCGGTTAAATACTCATGGTGGCGAAACCACCTTGGGAATCTGCAGGTTAACTTTCCTTACATAATAGCCCAGGGAGAAAAAAACTGTTATTTAATCCCATGTAACCAAACTGTGCGAAAAAACTGGCTGCAGAAACAAACAGTTTTTTTTTTTTTCAAAAAAAACATCCCCAAGGGCCAGTGGACATAATTATGATGGTTGATCCTTGTTAGGCCTACTGATTTCAAATATAGTCACAAAAATGAGGTTTTTAAAATTTAAATTACAATTATGCCAATATACTGTCCATACTATTAGATCCTGATTCAACTTCATATTCCGCCATAGTGATTGGCCCAAACTCGGTGCGGATATTCCAATAACCGTTTTCTTCCAGGCAACTTTCCTCCTTTAGCTTCCATCGGCCTAACAACAAAAAAAAATACCCCTACCGAAAGTTGATGCCAAACAAGTTTATGCACAGGCCTGATACCACAGTACACTATATTGTACATGAATCTCAATTCCCCACTTTTGTGTAGCGTCCGGGGGTATATCGGGCCCCCAAACTTTTTTTTTACATCCTACCGCTTCCACCCTCAAAGAATGCCAAAAGGCATCATTTTAATATTAGCTTTTTTTTCTACCTCCCTATATATATATTTTTTTCATCCTGAGAGTAAGAGGATGCTCCAGCATGATGGCTCTTTTAAAAGTTTTACGGTCGCCGTTAGCCTCTATTGCCTGGTCCCCCTTTCATTACTTTCTCCTTTTGCAGCTTCTGTCCGATGAACGGCGTGGCATCTTTGCGCCGGATCGCCAATAAATGCCTTTTGTGTGTCCCACTGTGGAGTAATAAAGGAGTTGGGGAGGGATTGCTGGGAAGAGGACAATAGGACCCTTGCATTCAAGTTTGGGGGGGTGGTTGCCTCCTGATGTGTAGTGTCTGCTCAATCAAAAGCGTCGCCTGTGCACTTATGGACACGCCGCCAATGGCACCGGGACTAAATACGATTTTAGAAGCGGACTTGGGGAAAATAAATGGTCGTTTTCATTAGGTTCCGGCGATGAAACCCCCATCCCCAGCAGCTTCACTGCCATTTTCCTCTCCACCTCATCACCAATAGGGGGGGAATGGGTTGCATCTAAAAGACCTCGGGGCAATGCTATTTCGCACTGGAGGCCAGTCCAACCGGAATGCTTTTCAGGGCTTCCGGTTCATGTGGGGTGGATCGGATTTCTTTTCATCTTCATTCCAAATTTTTCGATATGAGGATTTTTTTTTTTAAATGGGAGCTCAAATCGGGGTGCTCTATTTAGATTCACATATAGACGTAGAGAGCTGAGCATTTTGGAGGAAATTTAAACATGTATGAAAATCATGTACGGTATGAAATAATAACGCAATTATATTATTATAAATTGCGAAAACTGGGAAGAAGTTCTGTGCTTTACAATAACAGTTCGTTGTGCTGAAGTAATCAACAGTTTCTTTAAACTAGTTTCTTGGATAAACAGAGGTTGGGTAATTTTCATCCTTGCATGATGCAGCCCATATTACATGGTTATCATAATAGCTACGGATACGTGCTTCTGCAAACAAATTTATTTTACAAAATGAACTTCTTAACCTCTGCATGGTTTGAGGCAGAGTAATTTTGAGTCCTAAACCAACTTCGCTTGTAAAGGTATAATATCAAACAAAAAAGCAGATTATATACTGGGGGGGAAACTGGAAACTGAATAATAAAATGAAATTCTTTCCTGTTTTTTTTTAAATAAATAATATTGTTACCCCTCTGCTAATTCCTAGTTAAGATTCCGCCCGGAGGTAGAGAAGGAAGCTTGAAGAGGCCAACCGGGAGATATTACTTTTGTTCCCAACCCAAGGCAAGAATGCAGCACATGAAGGTACAAGGCCTCTCCTAGAAAAGACGGTGGGTATACCGCAAGCCAAATTGAGAAGGATAATCATGCTTTGTCCTGCTTACAGTCCAAGTAAGTTTATCCGCTTAGCAGTGCACAGTGCTGAACAAACCATAACACTCTGATGCCACAAAGGGATGCTGGTCGGATTAGTCGAAAGAAGTTAGTGCTCAACTTACCATTTCCAGTACCATCATTATTGTGCCAGTAAATATCTTAGGAAAGTAAACATTTTAGCAAACGAGCTACGTGTATAAAGAAAACAACCAAATTGGGCAGAAAGCTAAAAGCAACAATGAATATTTTGGCTCCGATTGTTGCTACAATTTAAGCTGGTTGCTGGAGTTGAGTTTGTATACACCACTTCAAATATTTGCTCTATTGCTGAAAGTACGGTTCATTTGACGCTTTCAGAGGTACTGTACTGTACAGTACATATTAAACATGTTGGTGCAACGTAAAATAATACCCAACATTTTTTGGAGCGCAATTTTTTTACTTTGGCATATATTGGCTATAATCATTAAAAAGTGAGAAGCTCGTTATTGCTCATTAACTAGTTTCATATACTGGGCCCCCGATATGAACATCCGGTAATGTGAGGTAATTACAATAGCGTAATATGCGACCCTGCTGCAAGCTTCCGATATTATTATGAGAGGAACCAAAATGCAATTTCTTGCCCTCTCTTTTCTCTTGGGGGGCTCCCTTAAACAAGTATTGACTTATGGGAGACCAATCTTGCCCTGACGAGAAGCATCAGGCAAATAAATTTTCCAGAGACCTTAACAAAAAGGAACCTAAGCTAGATCTCTAAGTACATTTTACTAGTCTTTTATTGATTGCATTGCTTTCTCTTATCCAAACAAGATTCGCTTATATTGTGACATCCCAGCTTCAATTTTTGCGATTGCTCTGAGATTGGATGCCCCCCCCCATAATGTTCTGAAAAGGTGTGTTTATAGTCCTGTATTGCGAAAAACTTTATTGCCAACCTTTTCATCTCATCCTTTTCTTCCCGATTGTGTAAATCGCTTCAGGAGAAAAACTTGGGAATCAAACTTTTATGGGGACGAGCTACACGACGTGCGAGGCAATAATATTATTGAAAGCTTTTTTTCCCCACCTGACGGACCTCTGCTCTTTTGCTAATTGTACTGGGGCTTTGGGAACGACATGTCGCGAAAAAAAATATTTCGCGCGAGTAAAAAAAATCTGGTCAAAAATTAAATGTTTGCTACAGACTGCTTTTAACTTACAGTTCAATTAACTCCTCAAACAAAAGCTTATTCCCAACAAAACGAGTTTTGCAAAATTAATTTGCGTATTTATAATACACACAAGCAGCCCCCCCTCCTTGCTGAGTGCACTCGCATCTAAATCACTCGGGACCATATTAACATTTGTCACAGAGAAATGCGGACTGCAATTATGGAAACTTGGCAAAACTTGTCTGCACATGACTGTAACACCTGGTCCTGTAAACTGTCACGCGTTTTACTTGCGTTACTCTTGTGACGAGTTGGTTTTAACGACGCCACATCCAGAGACAACTCTGAGAGGTATGTTTAATACACACAGAATGAGCAAATTACTTCATGTGGACTACATTTGCAATAAGCCAAGTGCAGGGTGATCCAACATGTTTTCCTGTCAGTGCGAAAAATATTTTAAAAAATAAATAAAATTGGCATTATTTTTTTGGTGAAAAACTCTCCATAAGAAATGTTCGTTTCTCGTTTCCTCTCTCTAGAAATAAACTTCTGTGCTGTCAGATGGCACACACACAAAAAAATGCTTGCAAATTGATTCGATGCTGAAATTGCTCAGCAATCATATTCCCTGCCAGCTTCTTCGTCTAGCTTATACGTCCGTTGGAAAATTGCAAGGTGTATTTTGCACATCTCCTTCCCGTTCCATTTATTTGCGCACCCGGCCTATACAAACCGTGTTATTTTGCCATTCACCTCAGCGGATCTTCCAGAAACGTAATTTTCCAAGACGCCAACAGAAGAAAAAAAAAATACGAGCCGTGAGCAGAGAAGTAGTACAAGCGATGCTGGCAGAGTTTTTTGGCAGCAAGCCTTAATAAAATTGCTTAAGGAAGTGGTGGGGCGGGAATGAAATTCACCGAAAAAAAAATTGGCGAAGAAAAAAAAGTTGCGGTCTGGGGCAAGGCCGCCAACTTGGGTTGCCAAAAAAACACACAATTTTGGGCGAAAAAAAAAATTACATGTGGCGACCTTCCAGGCTGGTAAACTCTGACGGGGGTTTTCATCCGACTATTTAACCCAACCCTCCGTGTGCTTCGCCATTCTCCCGCAAAATTTAATCCGCGACCACAAAATTGCGAATAAAAACTGGTCCATTTTTTTTCATGGCTCGTCCTTTACAATGGTGCCGATGGCTATTCTGCTTAAATGTCCAAGTTTTTTTTTTTTTTTGAAACTCAGACCACCAAAGCTCTTTCTATTCCTTCCTAAAACTCTTCCTCCGCTTCCTTACGTTATTTAATTAGAGATTCGGAGCCCAGTGCCTGCTTCGCCTTACATACTAATGTCTGCTCAACGGCTTTTTGGAGCCAACAAGATGGTTGGAAATGGTGTAAACGTGAACTGCAAAGTGCCAATAATGGCCAGGCTCAAAGGAGACTTGGCAATAAGATGCATGTGGAGATATGCAGCGTATAGGACATTTGCACCAATTTTGGTCGGATGATCATTGTTACTAATTGTCACCAACAATGAAGAACGAGTAAGTTCTGGAATAATAACAATATTTATTTATTTCCGCATTGAATCCGTTGGACAAAATATGAGCAAAAAATTGCGACATTAATATTTCTGAATGTGCTCTAATTGCACCAGCACGTGAATAAAATTCCGTGCAAATTGCGTTTCTAGGAAATTAGATGAGCTAAAGTAAGATTTAGGGATTTATTATCGCATGACTTGCGAATGTTACAGTTATGCTTTATGTGTGATTGCAAAAAAAAAAAACATTGCGGGCATTAAATTAATTCTGGGATGTTTCATTTCCCAGACAGCCATCAAAAGGTTTTTAATTACACGCAAAGCCTAGATAAAGGACATTACTAGGGTCTATCCGTAGATATGACACTAAAATAGCGCATCATTATACTAATTAAAATTTGATAACGTGAGACGTTTGGACCCACTTAACCGGCCATGGGAGCGTTGTAATCTCGCAAGTACATTTCTCGTTGTGCTTAATTACTTCCACCCTCAGTTTACGACCTGCCCAGCCAGCCCATTGTTGCTAAAAAAAACAATCGATATTTTTTTAAATGTTACAACCACCCCCGCAACATAATGACAACCCCGCCTTTTTTGGTATGCATAACAAAAGTGGTTAACCATAACATTGAAAATGTTTTCGAGGCGTTAAAAGTCCCCCCTCCCCATCAAAATAAAAGGACAAAGAGAACCTGTACGCTAAATGAAGCCCATTGTTTAGAGTGTAAAAAGCATTATCTTTTTCGCTGGCGGCCCCCTAATTTTGCGTAATTATTCCTTGTGTCATACTACACCTACATCGCATGGGGAGGCCCTAATGACTTTTAAATGCTCTGTTTCCTGCTCACCTGCATATTCATGCCATCATTTTGTTGCTCGTTTACAGTGAACAGAAAAGCGCCACCCAATCTCCCTTTAAAAACTCATAAAAAAAAGCTTTGTTTTGTGTTTTCACCCAACAGTATTTTTGAACAATCTGATCGTCAATGGAAAATGTGCAATCTATTGTTACAAGTACGAAATTTAACCTCTCTAATACATGTTGATTAACGCTAATTTTTTCCAACAGTAATTGACACATTTGTTCATATGCACCGAACATGATGTCTGACACAGTTTGTTCATATAATAAACTGTAGTTCGTATGGCCACATCAAACGGAAACCCTTGCTGTGCCGATGATTACATTGGAACCAACCTCGTGAAGTTATTCTCATAAAAACCGAATAATAAATCGTGGAAAATCAGGAGCCTGCTAATTTATTAAAACCCGCTGATTGCAATCAACCTGTCAGTCGAGGGTATCGCAAGATTAGTTCTAGTCGATCGAGGGTGATATACGCGTAATAATGGTTAGCCGACTTAATGTACCGTGGCTAATATGAACACGTGCCTGTTGCTCGTGACAGCCTTCAAAACAACTTCTGACCATGCATTACATCACAGCGACTAGTTTTTTTTCGCACGCATAGCAAATAATGCAGCGTTGTCATGTTTGAACTTCAAGAGAGAAATTTCCTGGGAGTACACCAAGGGCACCTGAATGCATCTACAGAGTGAAGTAGGTCAGCAACATAAAACATGTGAGGTGCAGGAAGATACGTGGCACCATTTCATCAAAATTTGACGCCTCGTACCATCCACAGAGTTTGTCCCAAAAGCCTCCTCATGCCAAGGGAACACCACTTTGGTTTGACGAGAGTCGCCCCCCTTTTGAAGTAATCCCGTTCTCTCCAAGACGAGCTGTCGGATTCTCCTAAGGTTATATACGCAAGACAGCTCAGGGAGACACCTGACTTACTTGTCAGGCCGCAAACATGACAAGTTCCAAGTGTTAGAACTACCCAATTTTTTAAAAAACCAGCAGCTCAATACCACCAATATTTTTTTTTCTATCCCACTGCTGTGTGCAATTTGGCATCCACAAACGGTGCATGCAGCTTTGAATTTTGCAATTTGAACCACGCCATTTTCTGACGCCCCTTGGCAATCGCCCCTATACAATATTTTTTAGCACAAACCCCTGCACCGGACACACAAAATGTCAGCCCCCGCTCTTCTTGGGCAAAAACTGGTCGCCCACACAAGTCATATTGCATTATCAGCAGGCAGGCCCAGCCCTTCCCACATACATATACCAGTGTGCTGCAGAGTGCTCGCCAACAGAGCCACCACCTGATAAATTAATCCGGGGCCCTATCCCCCCGGAAAAAAAAGAGGCAGTAGAACATGCCATTGGCCCACAAAAGAGAGACAGGGTGGCTCACTCGTTGCCAAAATTTTGGCAAAACCTAATCAACTTTACTGAGAAGGCCCACCGATTTACCACATAGTACTATTCTTGACGCATAGATGTCACGGACTCTCTCTGCACACTTCTGCCACCGTGTGAGAGAGCGCGGTACTATCAGGCCGGACAACCATCCGACGCGACGGAGAGAATAAGCCGATTAGATCTCAGGAAAATCGTGCGCTGCTGACTTGGTCAGTGCACCACCCTGTGTCCACACTCTATTCTATTCACATGCAGACTTGGCCGTGCATGCGATCCATCTCTGGTGTCCGGGAGGTTATCGGTGCCATGTCGGGTTCTGTCATCTCACGCATAGATCCCCGGGCTATCTAATTGACACTTTTCCACGCCTCTATCTCCTACTAAAAACGTGATTGATGGCGCGAATGAGTTCACTCCTATATGAGTGGACAGCAGGAGCCAGATAGCTGACTGGTCCCGACATGATAATGCCGCAGTTTTTTTTTTTAAACACTGAAAAAGCAAACAGCAGATTGCGGTGGGTCATACCATGGAATAATAAGTCCAGTGTATTACCTGAACCTATTTTGAAGCCTTCTATTTACAGATATGTCCTTACTATTTTAAAAAGCGTGACTGCGGACAATTAATTCTCGGGACCTGCAAATAGATGCGTTGGACAACTGCAGCTCGTAAAGAGAGACACGGTCTCTCAAATTTCACCTCTGTAATATCTCGTAGTGTGCGGTTATTTCGGCTGCGGCATATAACTTTCGCCTAGTAGAGTTGAAGGGTAACATTTCATAGAGAGGAATTCCAGTGTGCGATACAAGTTTTGCTGCGGCGAAACTTTCAAAGAAGCCTCAGGGGCCAAGCTCCATTGAAAGTTCAGGGGGATGGGGTCTAAAACTGCTCTTGTTCTAGATAATAATTCATGCATCATCTTTGTTATACCTTATTGCGTTATGTGAAAAAATTTTCCGATTATTATCACCAATCTTTGAAAATGATTCAGACATATATAGAGCGAACGAACAGGTATTACTTAAATAATATTTATGATGTCACATATGCCATGAATACATCCTAAGACACTTCTATCGGGAGTGATTGTTACATATAAATTATTTTGACCGATTTTGGCCACATTTTGGCAATAAAAAAATCACCATTACGGGTTGCATACTTCTAAGGATAATTTACACATTAGTCTGAATCTGCAACACGTAATTAAATTATTTTTCCTCAGTTTGAATATTGATCTATCCACTTTTTTTTTGGTTAGGTCTCAAAACTGGAAAGAATTCGAGCCAAACAATCCCGCAAATTGTCTATTCTTTATTGGGCCATCTCCTAAACGAAAAAGTTGGAAGATTCGCAAAAATCTAGCGTTCCCCCTCTGAGGTTAATAAAATGTAACTAAGCTAAACGCGCAGATTTGAGAAGATATGAGCAAATGCATCTCCAGGGGTCAGAAAAAAAAAAGTCGTCGGTGAGATAAAGAAGAAATAAATCCTGTCAGTCCCCGCCATTTAAACGTATAAGGAGTGGTCTGGAATAAGGAACTGTGGTTTTGTCCCCCCTAAAAAAAAAGAGTCCCTCCAAAAAAAAAAAAAACTTGTGCAAACTATTCCCCAGCTGGGGTCATGCGCATTTCGTAGTAAGAGATGCGGGTTGGAAATGGCCTCTTGTGAAGCACGGAAAGTTGGCGTTCCAATCTTATTTGCATTCAGGAGACTGGAACGAAATGGAACATCGACGAAGGACGTTTTGGACTATGCAAATTAGAGCTGTGCAAGTCGGAGGGGGGGGGGGATCGTTACAGTCAACGATCACTCTAGGCGATTGCCAACCGACCTAACCTCCCAACCCCTCAAGGAAAAGGAGAAGAAAAAAATGTGTAAGGAAAAAGTCTCAGGTGATTTGGCAACGTCTCTGATGAGATGCGCAAGTAAAGAGCGAGGACAAACACAAGTTTTCGCGCCTTCCTTCTCCTTGGAGCCCAAATTGGCTCCCAGAGTCGACTTTTGCAATGTCTCAGACTCAAAGGATTTGACGAACAGTTTCAAAGGTGTGGGTCGCCCATGACAGTTAAATGCAAGCATGGTCAACTATGTATAATGAAATGTGCCAGTTATGTGTACAAAAGTCATTAAAACTTTGCAATTAGCTGCAGTTGATTCGTATTGGACCGCCGGGTGTGGCCTCATGGGTCCATATTAATTAAAACAATAATGAGTCAAAAGTCCCTGGCCCTCAGACTCTCTAGCGACACTGAATGCGAAATAACATTGATAATTCGCGAATTCGTGCCCTATATTTTGGTTCAGAATCACGCCACCAATCTGGGCTTATTTTTACATCATTCCGTGCAATTCCATTCCTTTTTTTTACCCCTATTTTTCTCGCCTTTTCCTTCTGCACTGTAGAGACCAACCTCTATAGGGAGAGCTGTAGCCGCAGGAACTTCTCTAATAGACAATTAGTGCGGCTAATTCCACTTGGGGCAACAGGTGCAATCTCCCACCAAAATCATATCTTGATGACAACAATGGCTTCGTGACGTATTAGACCGCACTCAACGTATTGCAAAAAATAAATGAGCAACTTGAGCAATTGCAATGCAAAAACCTGACAGCCATTCGCAATATTTCCCATCACATTCCTGTAAAACCCTGACAATCATTTTTTTTTTCGTTTATAGCGGCCCAATGTAACGAGCATTAGCCACCTATTTTTTCGCGAAGAGCCAAATTTGCTCGTCAATTATTCCCATTATTGTTTTGACGCCAGCGTTGGCTTCCAATTTGCCTGAAAAAACAAGCCCAGAAAAAGTAGGGTAATTTATTCTGACACGTTTCCCTCTCCACACTTTTTTTTTTTTTGCATCCCTCCCACATACTCTAAAACGAGCTGTCGTTCAACTCCTCTTTTCACATATTGATTGAAACGATGCTCTCTACACCAATGGTCCACACATATTGTAGTACCAAACCCGCAAAATTTATAAAAAAAAATCGAGGGCATCATTATCTCATGCCCTCCCAACATCACTCCGGATGCATATCTTTATTATTATATACCCTAGGGGGTGTTACAAGTGGCGAAACAATCAGTGTCTAGACTCGTGTCCTCCACTTTGCATGAGCTCAAAGTGTCCCCATTAACTTGCAAAAAAAAAGAGAGACTTGAAACGAGCCCTTGATTTTAATCTATAGTTTAGCATTAGGATATTCGAGTCATTCGCCTTCCAGGGCGGTGTCCTTTGATGCTCTTTATTTACATAATGCAAAAATCCTTTCCTGTTTCTTTTTTTTTTTTTGAAAGAGAGAGAGAGCTAGCTTTTTAATTGCAATTTGTCAGGTCAGGCGAAAAAGCATATTTTCCACATTCCAAAAGCGCAATTTCCAAGGTACCCGGCCATGGTTAATATACGCTTCTGTGCCTGAAACAAATTACTGAACAACGCCTATGTGGCATGTGCACTATAAAGTCAAGAAGTGGAACCGCCTACCTTAATAGGATTTTTTTTGTCGTGGTATAGAAACGAGGTGGGCCAAAAATCCATTTTTGGACAGTACAGTAACTGATCGATATACCGCAGCATAATAGTAATTTAATTATTATCCAATAGAAACCGGGCGCTTGTTGCAGTATTAAATCACATACACAATCCCAAGCTTCCAAAATTTGAAATGTTCAGATTCGCTAAGCACAGATGATAAATTATTAGTGCAATGCAGGGCTTAGACTAAGCATTTCTGAGCTTCCGGATGCTTAATCCTATTCCCAGCACTGGGAGAGAGAAAAAGAAAAATAACAGTCCTAAGGCTCTTCTCGGAGTGACCTGAGGTCAGAATCTCGAGAGGATTCAGACCTCATCACAGCCCAAATCCTCAAGTGCTGGAGAGAGTCTGCTGAATCGCTTTTTGCAGGAATGATAGCTATGTGCTATATACAGCTACAGTAATTTGTGCGCAGGTGGTTGCACAGTGTGATATCACTTTAAATGGGATGTTACATTGGGTCGAGTCATGTGTGCGCACACATCAGTTTAATTAATTGTGTTGTTGTGGAGCTAAACGTTCTGACGAATTGTATTAAACGAGAGTGAATCAGTTTGGATGTAGTACGAAATGCCGCTACCAGATGGCGCACAGGCACACTGCTGCCGCTCTAGGAGGAAAGTAAGTACTACATGCACGTTGGTGATGAATCACAGATTTGGTGTGTGTTGGGTCGCATCATGCCAGGATAACTCAAATGTATGTAGAAACAGGCTTATTATTACTTTATAGTTATGTATAGCGGCAGGCCTATTCACAACCCATAATTTGAGTTGTCCCAGCCAGCTTTTGACGGCATAAGAGCCACAGCCACCAACCAATGTCGATACCCTCAGCTGAACAATAGTAACTGTTTATGGGTCTCTCTGCAGATCGTAAATCTACAGGACGGCGGAGGAGGGGGGGACTGTATATACCATTTCTACAGGTCCCATTAGGCGTCTCATAAAGCCGGAAGGAAGTAGGTAAATATGAGCGAAATCCAGGCCGCAGTGGTATAACAATGTTACCCTGGCATGCAATATTAATGACAAGGCTCGAGTTGAGCAGCACTACCCTTCCCTTTCAGGACTTAACCATTTTCGCATATAACCCACTCTCCTTTCACAAAGCTTCCCCATCTTCACTGCATGTGTTGAAGCGTCCAGTTTCTCACGCCGCAGCATTTGGTATGCACGTTAAAGAGACGCAAACTGGGCGTACCAAAGTAAATATGGTATATATGCAGGGTGTGTCAGAAATTGGCTAAAAAAATTTGTATACAAACCCACATATAATTCGACTGGTGGCTGCGCATGTCTAGGGGCATCAAATATTAGCTGTTGGATTTTCTACATTTTTGGAGCCAATATGACTCACCTTGTGTATGTAGACTCTGTTCAATCCCGAACTTCCGCTTTCTGTAGATTTATTCGACCGGTTTTGGCTGCCAGATGGCAGCATGTCTATAGGAAGTTCGGGTGGGTGCGTTTTGCAGCCCCCCTTTTTATGGGTTGAAAAGTGTGCAGCCTGCCTTATACAGAAGCTACCTGAAGCGTGGAAGTCGTTTAAAATATACAGTGATGTCACCGCCCGACTGGTTGACTGTATAATAAATCGGACAAGATGACGTCTTTCAGGTGTAGCCAAGGACACACACATAAAAAAAAAAAAAAATCTTGCCCATTTCCATTCAAGCCCCGTCAACTTTCCCATATCGAACTGGCTCATTCATAAGGCCAGAGTCAAGGACGAGAGCACAGAAAATAGGTCATGTTGGACACACACAAAAAAAAATTGTTCAGTGATTTCAATGCATGTGCATCATAAAATTAAAAGCTATACTTCGAAAATGCCCAGGTGGTTTAAAGCCGCGGTAATAAATTCATAGCCTGGCTGCAGATTAATGTTGCAGTTCATCCAGAGAGAAATCAGGCTCCGCCCGAGCAGACGTCCCTGATTAGCACTACGATCGTAACTTCTATTTATGTCGTCAGACTATAATACTGTCTGTGCATATAATACTAACGAACAAAAGAGGTGGGAGAAAGAAAAAAAAATCGAGCCAAGGACGACCTCCAAACAACTTTTACTCGCAAAAAAAAATAAGTCGTAACTCTAATTGCAAATCACTGCCGCCTATTCGACAGAAAAATTTGTCACTTTTGTTGTCGCTCCAATTGCTTCGTGATGCTGTGTAAATATTTGCACAAGCCTCTGCTTTTCCCCCCAGGCAAAACTTTCTCGCTTCAATACCGCACTTGGGAGGGGTGGGAGGGGGAGTTAAAACACTTCGATTGGCATACACTTCCCCTCTTGCACATAAGCCTCCAGAGGAGAGGATACTTGACGAAAACCTCGCAAGGCTGCATGGGATGCTACCAAATCCACGGTAATGAGGCTCAAGGTAGTGCTCGACGCGCCTCTGCTTTTACAGCAAGGGAAAACCAACCTTTCAAAGCCAGTGGATTTTGCCATCTTGTCTAAATCAAAGAGGCATTTCCCTATAGGAAACAGCCTCTCTGTCTGGGAGGTAAAATTTAATCCGATTTTCGCATTGGAAATAATCATCTCATGAACTCTCTGAAAACAGTCGAAACGTAAACAACTCGTCTAGTTTATCAGAAATCACTGCCTTTTCAGGGTGGCAAATAAGACATTATTAGTCGAGGCTGCTGCAAAGACGCGGCTATAACCTTGTAATAACCAGTAGGATTCAATTAGATAACAGGGTTACGACCCTTGGTTCGTTATCTCACAAAAAATTGCGATTTGAACAATGGAAGGGTAGTGACCTTTTTTTTTTAAAAAAAAATCTGCAATTAGATATAACTCGAGTACATCATATGCAGTTGGCACACCCTGTACACGAGTCACCGGAGCAACAAGCCTTCATTTCCAAGCGGCTAGCTGCAACCAGGGCTCCGGATGTTTGCCAACTTCATGCGTGGGAAATGCGTGAGCTTAGGCGAATTGCCAAGATCAGTGTGTGGACCAGTCGAGTCTGAAAACAGGATTCTGCACAACAAAATTTTTTTTTGCGAACACTGCACTATGACCTGTAGATCAATATCGATGTGATGTCTGCCACTAAATTCTACACTAATCCGCAATGTAACGAAGGTACATCCAGTGCCAAAAAGGCACGTCCATTTTTGGCGAATTCCTACCAATTTCGCAAACGGAGAAAAAGGCCCTGGAGCCTATAATTCAATTCCTAATGCCGCTTCAAAAGCGTATCGCGCTTCTTCTCCCCCAAAAAAAGAACTTCAGGATTTTTTATCGGTTTATTACTAACCCTTTTTTTTTTCTTCATCTCAAGTTTTTTTTTCGTGCATCCAATTAGTGCATTAGGCGATTCTAAAATGGGGGGGCAATTAACAAAATTACGCAAACAAAAGCACTGGGCAAACACATACACGTGAGGAGTGTGTTTGTTCATTCCGGGAGGTTTCCCGATTGTGTTGTATACATAATGAGAAATTCCGTTTTCTACTCGAGTTGAGGGCTGAAAATTTTAATCCTCGGTCCCCGGCACACACTGTTTCGCAATGAATAGTGTAACCGGTTTTTAAATGCGGCTCCGGTTATGAGCGTACCGTGTTATATCATCTAAGGGTTTCCGAGCAAATATTTGCATTATTCCCGAGCCGGAAATATCACTGATTACTTATTCATGCGTTTATTACTGACTGTGTTTAACCTCATATTTCGGGCTAACAAGTTCGGCTCTAAAATGTACTGAGTGCTGTTGTGTTCAATGAATCACTGCATGCTCCAAGAACGTATTCTTTCATTGAAACCGGTGACAATCAAACAACTTTAATGAGATGGCCCGTCGATTTACCACGTAGTATTATTCATCACGCATAGATGGCACCCTGTGCACACTCCTGCCATCGTGCGAGAGACAGCGATACTATCAGATCGGACAAACATCCAACGGAGAGAATTATTTTATTGTTTAAATTATTCAAATAATTTACATACAATTTTTGGCTACATTTGCAGCCACTTTTTTCTCTGCGCATATTTTTGAGCGGCGACCCAGACTAATTTTGTCGCCTATCCTTGCAATTATGCCAGGCTTTTCGCACCTGTCTTCCTTTGCCAAAAAAAAAAAACTACCGGGTCCTAAAAGCACGTCCTGTGGGTCCCGGACTTGTCCGGAAAGAAGTGAATATTAACGCCCCTCTCGTTGATTATGAACACAACACACGTTCAGGAATCATCGGTCTTCCGGAAAGGAGAAAAAATTGTCCGGAAAAGGGGTCTGTGGTCTGTGATCATTTTTCTCTCGGTCTCTTTGCTCTTCTGTCCGGGGCTGCTCATTACTGCTCCGGACAAGGAGGTCGCAGGGTACGGCCCCGGATTTTCTGCCAGGCACGTCCGACTGATTTTCCGGCTAGTGAAACACTAATCTCATGCTGTATGCGGACTCGACGGTTCCAAGTCTGTTAGAACCTTCACAAGAACCGACTTTGCAACCACCCCATTCAACTAACCACATTGGCCTATGGCTGCATAAATGTGCCGTCAAGAAGGGTTGGTGCTTGAAGGACCAAACTCTCTCTCAGTATACTCGTATATATAGGCGAAGAGCAGTTCCTCATGCTGCTTTTGCCCACAAAAGCCTCTAGTTTGACCTACAGCTACTCAGCCTTAATTACACCATCCACTCACTTTCCTTGGGGCACCTACCGGCCATTAGGGAAGTGAATGGAGATTAATTATTTACCTAATGAAGTGATGGGTTAGAACACTAGTAATTTGCAGCTGGGTTTCCTCAGACTGGGTTTTGATGACGATCGGAAATTATGATCATTTAGGTGCGTTAGGAAGGGGGGGGAGTCTATAGGAGACGTTGAGCTGTGAGAGAGGATTATTGGCTTGTTGTTTTTGGAAGAGCTGGAAGGCTTAGCATAATGTAAGCCCTTGAATGATTGTCAAGTTTTCACCAGAGAATTTGAAGAAAAAAAATTAGTTCCAAATATTAGTACGAATTACTGCTCCGGAATGAAAAACACAATGTGCAGAGCCTGCAAATAATATATGTTGGGAATCCGCATTTGTTACATTATTGATCATATTTCGATTACGTCCTACATAACCGCAGTGTTATTATTAAAATTGCGCGTATGATTGTAGTTGCTGACAGTGAGTACATAATGAACGAGGCTTGTATTTATTTTTATCGTGCCTGCAATGTTAGCATAGTTAATTGATCCCATCTGCCCGTTAATTTTTGCTGGCTGACCAGTGTTTGAATAGGGGCATAGTTATTTTTAAAAATCAGAGTGGGTCATCATAGTAGACTATTTAAAAAAAACAACCGTTGAGCACCCTCTAAAATTAGTCGGATCTGGCCTGGCTCAAAACTAAAACCCGGATCTATATATTCCTGAATGCTGATGTCACATTATCAGGTGTGTGTGTCACCGGATTTGCAAAAAAAAAAAAATGCGGTCCTGGATGACATGACACACAGAGAAGTGTAAAATCGCGTGACATCGGGGGGGATGGCCCCGGTTTATTCCCAAAAGTAAAGACTGATGATATCGGTGCTAGGTACACAATTTGCTTATATGCTTAGTTGACTGTCAAAATGAGTTTAACACCCCCGCCAACAATGCACGCCTGCAAAAACCAGGGTGGGCAAAAATATGCATGAATTTTAACTGACACTTGTGCAAACACGCCGCAAACAACACGAGACCTTTGCAACCTGTCACCTCACACTGAATACTATTTATGTCCGTTTAGAGCTAACTACCGAGCTGGAATAACAATACTAACCCTGCAATTCGCACATTCGGAATTAGGCAACAAATATTTACTTCCCTTTTTGTAGGAAGCCCCAAAAAAGCCGTCAAGTACAATTTTCAGATTTTTTCAAAATACTAGAAAAATCCTCGCTTCGCTCACTGGGTGCGGGAGTGGAGAGGGGGCGATGTATACTCTCCGACCGACAGCGAACGAATGAACGGTTCCTCCTACTACGCACCAGAGGCGCTGCCTCCACCCCCCATTGCACATGCGCATAACAGGGACCTATCGGAAACGTCGCGGTAACACCAATCAGAAGGCATAACCATACAACATGAATATGATTTTAATATTATATATTCCGCTTATGTACAGTCCAGATCAAATCAATCGGCGCCATATTTAATTCCCATAACTATATACAATCACTCCCAATTTATAACACTTAACCTCTATTTGATCTCCGACCGCCCAAAAATTATATTTTAGTACCAGCCAGTTCAGACAGTAGCCGCTTTATCCCCACTCCTAAATCGATTTGCCTATGACTGAATAATAAACCTGGAATTGCTCAAGTCAGTCGAGAGATAGGTACGGATAAACGCATAAGAAGGACCACGGCCTGTGTTGAAGGGGGAGGGGGGGGGGGAAGAAAACCGTCAACTGAGGTACTTTTGGGAAATCAGGCACGCGAATAACCTTACCCTCCGCCACGTATAACCCAGCTCTTGAACTTTTTTTTTCTTCTTCTTCTATAGTAGACCTATGCAAAAAAGCCCTTTCTCCCGGAAACCCATAAAAATTCTTGTCGAGCGCTTTTTGGCAAGAATTGACTGAGCTTCCTTTTCTTCTTCTCACAGAATTTGTACTTCTTTTTTGTACAAAAAAAAATCAGGGATGGGTGGTGCCTTTCCGTACTACAAAAGGATAGTTCCTTCTTCTTGATAGGGGATGGTGTATATAGTACAAGAGTTGAAAAAAAAGGAAAGAAAGAAAGAAGAAGAAAAAAAAAAGTTCTGCTCGTTTGCTTTACAGTTTGCCACAGCAGGAGAAGGAAACGCAGCTTCCTTGGCTGCCATCATGATTGGAGCAAAGCCGCTTCCACACTCCGCCTCATTACCTCAATCCTAAGGAAGGATTCGCAAAAAAAAACCTTTGCCAAAACATCCTTTTCGCAAAAAAAAGGAGGGCTGGATTTGATCCGCTCAAACCCTTGCCTGTTTCTCAGCCCTAAGTAATTAAACTTGGAGACCGCTTTTTTTCCTTAAGGGCAGAAAAAAAATTTGCACACTTTTTTTGGGGCCAAGTTGGCAGGCCTGGGCGCTATAAGCACATCAAAGCCAATAATTTCTCTCACCGGAGCCTCCGAAGGAGATATTAAACGCGAAATTATGCAAATTATATCCCTATTACTTTGCTACCTGCAGCTACGACTTTATTAAGTTTCGGGGTGGAGGGGGGGAGGGCAGGAGAACTTTAAAAAAAATCGATCTGCATATTTTCCACTTGTGTGCAGCAGAAAAGTATTCGCACCCATATCCAAATGGCCATTTTGCATTTTTTTTCCTCTCTCTCTTCAAAAACCGATGTTTATTTATGAGTGCTATATAGGGTGCTGTAGGGTGTTGCTTTTTAACTATAGGAGGATATGTCTCTCAGGATTTTGGAAGCGGTTGTTTGCACTGATGCGACGGACCTGAAGGGTTATGCAAAACTAGGGGAATGTCCGTTTTGATTAAGATTCATGGCGTTGGGTAAAGGAAACATGTAGCTTAATAAAGGCTGTGTACATTTTCCGGGCCAATCCAAGCATAAATATGCAAATTGCTCTCTGGAAAACACAAAACTTGAGTGTGTCCAAAAATATTTCACATACTTGGAGTTGCCAAAAAAAATTAGCTCTTTGAACTCACGCATTTCATTCACGCCTGTAAAATTTTTCTGTGGCGCTTAACCTGGCGTAAAATTACAGCTTTTTTCCGCCTAATTTCAAGCCATGCCCTCCCTATACAGGTAGAGAGCTTCTGAATTATACAGCATATTAATTTGACATGTACTGTACATTTGTGTGTGGCGCCCCCATGCTTCCGCAAGGCCTGCAAAAGCCTCCAGCGTCACATTTCACGACACCGACAAAACATGACGCTAAATCATAACACAAAGAGCAGCATACGCGTAATAAAACATCGCACGCGCTTCAACCCACACACGTACTATATAAAAAAATAGCAGTGATTCATCCGCCAGTTAAATAATCGTGGTAAAGTCAACTCAGACCGATAACCCTGAACATCCTCTCCTATTGGCACATCCTCTCGAACCCCCTAAGCTGTTACTGCACTTTGTCCTCTCTGGTTGGGAGGTGACCCAATTTTTCTCTTGGGGAGGTCCCTCGATCTACTCATCCCGAGGTCAATATATTCTCCTGGGGAAGTGCATGACTGAGGAAAAAAGGTTGGTTGGAAAAAAAAGGAGGGGGTTCGACAAATGGACTGAAAGTGGTCAGTTCGAACTTGGACTCAAAATGTGTGTAAACAAGACGAAATTCGTACCCATTTCGTACCTGTTTTTGTACCTATATAGGTGTATAGAGGCAATGATTGAACTACTGTGCTATATTGGACACAACAAAAAACAGGAGCCAGGAGGTCGGTGAGCTGATGATTGGGGCACTTTGCAATCACGCCATCCTGCTCGATATTCTTAACCCGTTCCCAGCAGTATATACCAAACAGTAATACTCACCCTCCAATTCGGTTGACCTCTGTCCAGCGACCCCTATTGTCGATCTGAAAGGAAATTGGATAGGGCATAAAAATCACGTGAAGTACACAATGTCATCAGCCTTATAAGAACACTAAAGAATTATTTTTCAACCAGCCTTTTGACTCTGATGTCAGACTCAACATGTCTGCTTTCACATGTTGTCACTTTCCGTGCCGTAAATTTTTTCACTTGGCCTTTTTTTTAAAAAAAAAAAAATGCCTTTCAAGCTTCCACCGCCACATTTTTCAACGCCTACTGATTCCTTTGGGGATTATCGTCAGTTGTAGCCCTTTTTTTCCGCGCCACTTGGATTTAGTAGACAAGTAGGGAACCGACGGAGGTTGGATCTTACAAAAAAAAGTAGCTTAAAAAAAAGCTAGGCACAGATGTGCTTGGCAAGTAAGAAGTGGAAACTACAAGGGACTATCGGTTATCGAAACTGCCAGGTCCCAGGCCTTTTTCCCCAGTTGGTTCTCCTCTAGTTTCCCCAGAGAAAACAAAACGTGTCCATTACCACCAGACGCGACTCCATAAAAGGCTCTTGGGCTGCCCATCTCAAATTGGGTGCAAAGTCCGTCCTAAATGACCAACCCAGGTCCCCGATACCAGCCGTCTTCCAATTTCAGAGGAAGACACCCCCCATCATTTTCAAAATTGGTCCCCTGGTCTTTCTCACGTGCTTCTGTCTATTCAAGTATCGTTGTAATCTCGAGTATGTGTGTGCTTGCGTGTGCTTTTCCCGGTTCGTTGGATGTGCTTCTTGCGGTCGTTAACTCGAGTACGTGGGATACCTACTGTACTGGCCGGGTTTGAACTTGGCAGACATTAAATATTTACAGCCTATATGTATCGCCCGAATCAAATCCAAACAGGTGTTCACAACACAGTTATTAACATTTAACGCCCTGAAGTTAATTTGCTTTAAAATATTAAGCAGCACTCACAGCGTTTGGCCACCTCTTAAAATGCAGCCTTACCCGGCCTTACCAATGTAAATGTTAACAGCACCCGCTGAAGAAAATCGACCACCATGATGTACAGTATACTGTATGACCAAAGAAAAACCATTACCGGTACTTTAATATCGCAATTTTTAGTGAACCCGTTGCCAAATTTGGGCATAACATGAAATTAGTATGGCAGTGACAATTGAAACAACTTTAATGAGATAGCCCGCCGATTTACCACATAATCCTATTATTCACGCATAGATGGCGTACACTCCCTCTGCACACTCCTGCCAGGTGATGCGAGAGAAAGCGATACTATCAGGTCGGACAAACATCCGATGGAGAGAATAAGCCAATCAGGAGAAAGTATTTTTCCCCCCCTTATAAATAGCAGCTATGGATGCATTTTTTTTGCCCACGTTTCCAGCACCGCCGCCAAAATAGCTAATAATGACTTCTCTAACAGTTAACTTCGCCCATATTTTTACATTCCAGTCTCCCCAGCCCAAATAGCTATCGCAGGCTATTAGCCACCCAGTCGATAAAACCACCCGAACTCCCAATTACTACTGGACACCTGATATATTTGGTAGCTCCGGATCGGCTTAATCAAGCGTAACTGCCTCTATCCCAACCCGCAACAACCCATTGAGTTCAGGTCACGCCCTCTAAAACTTTATCCCTCTGCAAAAAAAAAAGTGCAAAAAAGTGCAAAAAAAAATAACCTCAAGATTGTTTGTGTCCAGCCCAGTAAAGGGCCACAAGCACTATTTGGGACACCCAGTCTTCCAGAATCCAAAAACGTGCCGCCAATTTTGACAGCCTTTGAAAAAATATATTTTTTTTTCCTCACTCTCTCTCTCTCTCTCCGGAAGGTACGGGACATGGATACATAACGAAATCGGTGTGCGTGACGGCCATTGGCCACTACGGTTCCGCTACAAGAAACTCATCTCCGGGGCCAGGGAAAAAATAAAAAATAAAGTCATATAGGTCTTGGGGACATGAAAATTTGACCCTTGGCTACGTTACAAGTAAATGGACTTCCTCGGACTCATCCCTCAAATTCTGGGTAGGTCTGGTTCCCTCGCCTTGGGACCCGTTTCCAGCTTGTAAAGCTCACCTTCCCGGAATTAACTTTTGACCTACGAGGCACTTTAATCCTGGCAGAAAGGGTGGGGGGGATGGAGGGTAGGGGGGAGGGCCACTGAAAATTGCACGGGCCGTTTAAAGGTTCGAAGACGACGTCGTAAATCGGCTGTCGTTTCGGCTTTTCCGTCACCGATACGTTAAAAAAAAGAGAGGCTGGAGCACTAAAACCTACACCAAACAGTACACTCTTTGACACGTTGGGTCAACATTTAATTTTTAGTGTCCTTTAAATTATTGGAACGTACTGTTGTACAGTGCTGCGGATCGAAGAAACTGGCAGGGTTTCTCACAAATAATTTACATGCTTGCACTGTAATTGAAGACATTCCATTGAACAGGATGTGCCAGAGAATTGTACTCAAAATTCCTTTGAAATGTATACTGTATACTGGAGAGGTGATTTTCTCATCTGTCACTGATCTAACATTTGCCGAAAAAATCATTTTCTAACGAATATTGTTAGCGTAAAGTATAGCTATGGGCATGTGTATAGGTGCTGAAACGTTTCGATCCTAATAGCGGAAGTAGGATGTAGTTTTAAAAAACATGGGGAGACATTTAGGACTTCTCTGGGACCATTGGGGGAACACTGATCGATCTGAAAGGAAATCGAGTTCTATGAGTATATATACGGCGGTTGCTGGTGTTTAGTGGTCTCAGCTGAAGCTGGGGCACACACACACACAGAGAGAGAGAGAGAGAGAGAGAGAGAGAGAGAGAGAGAGAGAGAGAGAGAGCCCCTAGAGGGAGACTGCATTCTGCGGTCTGTAAACTTTATCTGGGGCCCCGGATTTATTTTCCATGACAGGAAAATGTCAATCAGGGTCTGTAACATCACCGTATTTAAAAAAATGTTCCTTCCCGCAGGCTGTCATTTCAGGAAAACCATGCATTCATTAAAACTTGGCTGGCACATAGGACGAGGTCTCTCGTTTTTGGAGATGTCTGTAAATGGGCAGCCCTTGGGGGGGTCCCCGATCCTATCACGTGGGCCACAAAATTGAAAACCTGGTTCCAGTTGGATATTGGGCCCGCTTTTTGGCCAACTTTCAACAGAAAAAAAGAGAGAGATGGGGTGGGGAGGGGGGGGGGCTTGTGATGGGAATGTGGAAGCTGGAATCCTCCTAAAGGGTTACAAACTCGTTGCGACCAATGACGCCCTAGTTTACGGCCTTTCTGCTGGCGTAGTACTTTTGATGCTATACTGTAGGTATACCTGGGTAAATCAAACGGAAACGTACTAACTGCCTCCATCCCAACGACGCATGCTCTGTAGAAACTGACCTAAACGCCGCTATATAATCGAATATTGCTGTATGTGCACATCGTTGAAATCGCACATCGAAATTATCTAATTCCGATGTAATTGCATATCGATATAATCTAATTTCGATATAATCGCATATCGATATAATTATTGGACTTCTATGTATTACATATCGATATAATTTAATGTCGATAGCATACATCATTTCGATATTATTTATTTTCGATATTATTTAATTTCGATATATCATACCGATGTAATATATTTATAATTATTATATCGATACTGTAAATTTTGATGCAATTGCATATAAATCGAATTTTGACGTATAATTTATTAGCGATACGGTACAAACGATATTTGAAAAATTTGCCATTCCGTATACATATGAATATTGAGTCCCAGGAGCAAATGCGAAGAACTTGATCTAGTTTCTGCCCTTCCAACAATAATGGGAGATTGTTTGGCACAACTTGCATATTATACTGTACACATGCAACGATATTATTCCGGCGCACGTAATCTTCTCCTGGCCCAAACTAGTGCTATTGACCAAACTAATCCACATCCTCCCTGGATTTGAACCCAACTACGTGTTACCCTACACGAATGGTCACAAATGCCTGGACGTGCGTTGCAAATGAATTCATTTCCTTCTCCGATCACCCCGCAGGAAAACGGCCCCACTCTGTAGCCCCCCCGCCCCGTTGCCATGCAAAATCTCCGCTCACTCCGTTCCTAAAAGACACTTGGAAGCGAAACATTCCGTGGAAACAAACACCTTTTTTTAAAACCCCAGGTAACAGACAAAAAAGTGCCACTCGAGAATTCAGATTGGTGGAAGCCTTTTTGCAGTGCAGAAAAAAAATTGCAATAAAAGTGTATGTGTGTTCCCAGGCCATTTTCAGGCTCCAGGTCGTTAATGGGATCCTTTTCCTCCCCCCACCTTCCCCCTTCCCCCTCCAATTCCCCCGTCCCTCTAACGGGTCTAGAGCCATATAGATGCAAAATTGCCCTGCAAGTATCCCTGGCTGTAATATGTGCTCCAGAAGGCTCACTTGCAGCTCTCACATCATTTAATGTACGTAGCCAGATCCTCTCCTCCTCCCCTCCCCCAACCATCCTCAACAAGCCTCATTCACTAAATCCCTGCTTCAACAATGGCCCTGGTGGTAGGGGTGGTGGTGAGGTGTAGAAGGCCTCTACCCTCCAGATAATTCAGCTTTTCGGTCGCAAGGATGGTAATCAAGAAAATATCCCCCCCTCCCAAATATGTATAGAGCTCTGGGTGTGCAAGTTGGGGACCATAAATGCATGGAGAGCTGGTCCCGTTCGATAAGAGGACCCCCTCTTTAATAATGGGCTTCCGAATTTTTGGGAGGAAAATGAATACCGGTATATCCAATTTTATGTGATCCCCGGAAATATCAATTTCTGTGTAAACTAGCAGACTTGGCAACACTGCCCTGACTTGGACGTAGTACGATATTCCACTACCAGTTGGCGCATAGGTCTGACACTACTGCCCCTATAAAGGAGTACAGAGTACTACATGCACGTTGGTGATGAGTATGCGCGGACAAAGCCCACCAGCCTCCGTTGATGTGTGTCCATGCAGAGTGAAAAGTGATAATTGTGGTAGCTACATGCCCGTTGGTGATGAGTCAACGCGAGCGATTTAATTACAGCGCGATTTTGGGTCATACGACGCCAATAAAAATTATTTACGGAATTGACACGTTGGATATACAGGGCTACTCATCCGTACTTCCCGTGTCCTTCGAGAGGAAGCGACCTTTTTTCATGGGACTTCCTGTCGCATTTTTACATTTCATGCCACCAGTCGGCCAACTACGATCCAACCTTTCCTAGCCTATATGGCCATGCTGTAAAAAAAAAAAACGGGCTAATTGGGCCGTAATACAAAGCCACGTGCGGCATGTTTTCACCCAAAAGCGGGCCTGCATATGCACACAACAATGTCTCTCTGGACCGCGGGGGGGAGGGAATAAATTGGGCGCATGTTTGAACCCCCCCCCCCCCTCCACCTCCTCATTTCTCAACAAATTACATTGTTATTACCTTAAATTCCTGGGGGGGATTGCGGAATTTGGGCTCAACATATAAATAAACTTGGGGATATGCAAATGAGTTGGAGTAAAAATTTATGCATGCGAATGTGGCTTCTGGTGATGGTTTCAGAAATATATGTAAATCCATGCCACATACAGAGAGAGGATATTCATAAATAACTTATTACGCGCACCGGTTGGTTTCCGCTTAGCTACAGGTATTATAAATAATGGTAATATTATACAGGGTGGTGCAGTTCCATTGAAGTTGCATTGGTTTAATGCGGGAGCTCAGGCAACTAAGGTCGCAACGTTGCACGTTTGTAAAGGGGTATCCGGAGAGAAACTACGCGAAAGCGGAGAGAACGGTTTAAATCACAGTGTTTTCCAGAAAGATTTGCTTGAAGCCACGAATTGTATGAAGGATCACAGTGTGCATGAACACCCTGTACTTTATTCCTCATGATGTACAATGTACACAAAGTCATCAGCAGATTCGCCGCTCAAGGATTTCAGCTGCTTTGTACTGTCGACTCGAGCAGTAAATTTCGTGCATAGCCTGCAGTTTTTACAGTTAAAGTTTGGCGCAAAAATAACATTTTATTAAACTGCAGAAATAATGTTCTGTTCCAAGGCTGGCTTGGATACATTATGAGGTCCATCCAACCAACTTTAGACAGCTCTAATAGCACGCTATGTTGTTTTTGCCCTAATAAACTGTCTTAAAATAGTCCGCTATTTAGTTCTGCTTATTAAAACACATCGAGTCGAAATTTACTGCAACCTGACCATGGCTTCAGCACACACATTCTATATTTAAAAATTGATTGATTTCAATAGCAATTTTTTTTGTAAACACATGCAGTGTATACAGGCACGGTGCAGTAGCGTTAATAATTTCAGATGTTTGCAATATGGTTAATTTTTACTGATAATTCCAGCTGTCCTCATTATTAAACATGTACCCTGTTACATACATATGTGACCCCTAAAAATATACGATGAAAAAAAAAAATCTGTACATGTACGACCCTTCAGAGTCACCTGAAATAATGATATCGAGGGATGCCTGCTAATTACCCATACCATTTACCCCGGGATAAAATAAACCCAATTATCCGCACGTGCGGCGTCCAAATGCCTCATAACCAATCCGGTGTCACGAGATACCCAACCGCGAGCCAAATTAACAATTGCACCGCACGTAAATTAATTCGTAGCTGATCCACAACCTTCATTACTGCCAAAAAAAAAAGTATCCTATTGTATTTTCCCTACTACACCATTTTGACCATTGCGTTGAGGCGTTTAATCCGTTTAATTTGGTTGTGGAAACGTTTAAAAAAATACCCACATGCGGCTCTCCCTGAGGGGGACTAGGTTTTTTCACAGGAACCAGTTTCAGCGAACGTGAAGTGACGTCATTTTGCAGTCACTCAGGTCGGACAATGACCTCTCTCGAGAAAAAAAAATTTCGTGTGCGCAAAAATTTTCGGTGTAACTATCAGGGGAGAAAAAAAATAGAGCAACATCTGTCACAATATACACACCTTTAGGGCGTTTACAATGCAAGATAGTGTGGGAGAAGTAGTTTTTGGGAGGCGATGGGATGGGTTTGAGAAGAAGACATTCTTTGAACGAGTTTCGAAAGCCTCAGGGAGACATACAAGTTCGGTCGCTTCCGGCTGTTGCCTTACAAGGCAAGCACTCACATTGCAGTGCAGAACAGGACGAACTTTTGGAGGATGGAAGAAGGAAAAAAAAAAGTGTACAAAACTACTTCGGAATCAAGTTTTGGAGGACTCTACTGTTACATGGCAGTTGAAACTGCAGTGAGTTATTAGGCTATTACCTGTATTGCAAATGTAGTGATTTTTTTCCCCCCCCCAAAAGGGCAAACTTTTGGAGGTGATTTATATATACAGACGTGGGTTTGACATGTTTTTAGAGCACAAAAATTGCTTGCAAGATCAAAGTGATTTCTCGCTGCATATAGGTATTTTTAAATATTCATAAATATGCAAGGAAATTTTGGCTTCTGTTTTGCTTGGGGTACTGCGAAACCTCTGAGTGGCTCAGTTTTGCAACTTAACAGGTTTCGGATATAGTTTATTAGACACGTTTCACTGTATTTGAAACCTACAGTATAGTACTGTAATTCCCTAATCTGGTACACCCTACAAAATTAGCACAAAGACTACCCAGCTTGTTAGTGCAGTAAAATTCAGAGCCTATCATGCAGCCGCAGTGATATTCGCTGATATATTTTAATTACAAATAATATTCCTTATATATTAAAATAATATTCCTTATATATTAAAATAATATTCCTTATATATTAAAATAATATTCCTGCAATCAAAAAACTTTGGACCTGGAAAGCTAATATTACAATGTAAGATTAGCTGTTGAAATTATCGTTATCCGCTCACATTAGCTGCTAACATTTTTGTGTGTATTTATGTTATGAATTTATAATGCAATATATCACAATTAATGCAATTTTGTCCCATCAATATTGGCCAGTATTTGTAACATCCACGCAACAATAGTAACTCGAACTCCCCCGCTAATAGCCCACATATCCCATGTTACACCAAATTCCATCATGTTAGTATTTTGAGTGATATAGACCTCTCTATAATCATGTTGCCATGCTTGATTTAGTACGATACACAGTACACAGGCTTCATACTTTGCTACATCAAATATGCAGAACCAGTTGCCCCCCGAAGTACACGTCAAACTCAAGCTTCATTGAAAAGGCTTCCTGAACTGCAGGCTATGCAGGTGTTTCGAGTAGTTTTTTTTTCTTTCCTATAACCTTTCTCTCTCTCTCTCCGCCCCCATTTTGTCAGGGCTCAAACCCAGGTGGTGGCCTGGAGGGGGTACCACTTCCGAACCCACGAGGATGCTTCAAAGCTACCAAGACAATTGCTCTTTTGATCCTTCACAAGTGCCGAAAAAAGGTACCCCCCAACCAGGCCTTCCACCATGTTACATCAGGGGGATTCCCCGCTATGGCGAGCGGGAGAGTCCCCATGGCGCCCAATTCAAGCTGCAGGTAAAACGCAGCAATAATGGCAAAAGGGGGAAGGGGGCGGATCTACACCGGGCTATTCAAGCTGCATTTCAAGCTTTGTGAGCAGCTAATGTAAACATGTGAAGGTATGTGAGCATTACAGGGTGTCTCATTCATATTTGAACAAGTCTCTGAGGTTGAATACTGGGCAGTGGAAAACAACAGATATTTGCAATATGGTTCATGTATTCATGTATTCATGTATAATATTAATAATTATGAAAAAGTCATAAATGCACCTTGTAACGAGCATACAGCTACATTTTGTGCAAGAATTTGAAAGGAAATCAGCAGAAGGGGCACGCTGCTTCAGAAATTCTATAGCTGCACATGATCAGTGTTTTTAAGGAACACCCTGTAGTTTTTGCTGGAGATTCGAGCCTTAGTTTCAGGAGAGGTCACCCGCCCATCTGTTCCAGGTTGGAAACGGTGGGAGACAATAAGTCACGGGTTTGATTAATGGAAGGATTGCATGACATAGTCAAATTAGCATTTTTGTCCTTTTTGGGGGGGAAAGGGAGGATTGGGGGGGGGGGGGCACAATGTGACTCAATATAGCCGTCCATATTGCACGCCATTCAGGAAAGAAAGATAAAACTGGACGTGTGACTCTCTAGTTGTTGAATTAAAAATTGGGCTTCATTCCTCTACAATGTCTACATCGAGACACGTGTATTATACCTAACCACATCAGCACTAAAAGTGTGGGAGAAAGCTACTGACCTATGACCAATCAAGGTATGTAAAATATATGTAAAAATATGTAGGTTTCGAATTAATAATTATAATCCTGTCTGGGAAATTACAACTCCTTTCGTGATTTGTTATAGCGGTAACATCCGCCCACACTTCCGTTGCAACAGTGGTTTAATTGCTCTATACTACACGTGATGGTTCCGCCCACTTTTGAAACTCATATCATCTTCATATTTTAAATAAATACAGCGTGTAATAATTATACTGCAATATTGTTATATAAAAGTCAGACGCATAATGTTAGTACTCACCCTGCCTGCGATTACACAGCACAACTTCAGGAAATTCCAGCCCCCAATAATTATTGAGATTCCATGCAATTCTGTAACGATCTGATGTTATTAAAAATTTAATCCCCCCAGCACAGCAGATGGCAGCGACGCCTAATTACAGCCCGGGTCGCAATAGCCCCCCCCCCCCCTCCCAACTCAAAACAGAGATATATATTCCTAGTTCCATGGTCCTTATTTATTTAGATCTCTCTCTCCCACAGCACTTGACTTCCCAGCAGTGTTGGTTTAGCCTTTTCCTTATTGGACGCTCACGAAAATTTTCGATCCTGCCCCTGGCACCTATTCATTTGTCAACCCCCAAAAGCCTGCAAATATTGCCTGGCCTCATTGTTCGATTCGCCTATTGGAACAACTCTTGACGTAAATTACGCAGAGGCGAGGATGGTACACTGAATAGGAAAAGGGGACGTCGCCAGACACATACGCGCTGTAATCAAATACAGGGTGATCCAACGTGTAAAGTCACTGAAGAAAACATCAGGGGTCGAAATATTCGGATGCAAAGAGATGCAATTTGCACTCTCAAAATAATAATCTGCACTCCAAATTGAGTGGAAAGCTTTTTAATATTGCAAAAACCAGTTATTAAAAAATAATTAATCCCTCCCAGTAATTTGCACCTGGACCAAATAAAATTATGATTCGACTCCTAGAATATGGATGTTTTAAATACCCAATATTTGGACACACAATCCAATTATGAAAAGCTTCAATATTATCATCATTATATGGTCATTTTTATAACTGATATCGCCCGATAGTAGTTATTTTTTGTACCTTATTGCAGGTTCCCCATTACAGGTCGAATATATAAGTTTACCAGTTTCTATATATAATTGGTTATGGGCACAAGCTAAAGAAAATAACTACAAGTACTATCAGTTATTTAAAAAAACGGCCCACGAATTTGGAACACCCTGAGCCTATAGGCAATGAATAAAAACAATAAAAATAAAATGTAGATTTGTGTTCAAGATCTGGTTGTAATTACTGACATTAATGAATAAATGTGCTGCAAATATTATTGGGGGGGAAAATTGGATTTTTGCACGCCATTATTTTTTCATTAGGAGTAGCTGCTACTTTCAACTGCTACTGCCACAAACCAGCTACACTTCAGAGTTTCAGGACCACCCTGTATTCTATCGATTCCAACTTTATCGTCGCCTGGTAGGAATTGGATGGGGGAAAGAGGGGGGGATGGGACGCATCCTTTTCACAAATGCCCTTCCTCCCCCCTCCCCCTCCTCCCCAAAAAAATGAAAAGCTGCTTTTGAGAACTGCTGAAATGACCCCTAGAGCGCACTAGGGGGTAGGTGGGGGTGGGATTAATCAGTTCTAATGGCAGCCTGGGGGCTTTTTCATACCGGGGGCGGCCCCTACGACTAATTCCTTTCNCCCCCCCCTCCTTCCCACCTTCCGGTTGAATATTGAGTAGAAAGCACTCGGGGAAAATCTGATGGGATTAGAGTTTCTATGACTGCCTTTGCTTCTGGGTCATCCCTCCGAGTCGTCCACTACTCCAATCCAGAGCGACACTTTGATGACTTGGGGAAAAAAACCCCCCGTAGGTTTTCCTTTCCTACTCACTCTGCTCGAGAGCTTACGTTTTCAACTACTGGATCCACTTTCATTTTGACTAACCTATTGCACTTCACGGTTGGGGGTTTTGCATTTCTAGGAGCGAAAGGAGGTTTTTTTTTTTTTCTTATTCTATATTCTTCCATTTGCAACTCGACGGTCTATCACTTTTACGATAATGTACGCTGAAATTGTAGTTTGTGGGAATTTATGTATTTTACAGGGGGCGGCGGCTAAAGTTGTGGGAACGAAACTTTGGACAAATTTGAAGCCGAGAGTGCTGCTGATGGCGTCAATTATTAACATATTGTTTCCGGCTAACAAGGTCAGGCATTAATATTCTGCAATATTAGCATTGCAAGGATATCAAGTGGGCTCTGTGCGCGTGGTATTGCATCCAGCTGACCTATTACATGCAGTGTAGAAGACACGTCACCAGGTGTAGGATATTAGTAGGCGACTGAAGGGCTATAAAAGGCATATGTTTAATTTTATGGCACGTGAAAGCCACAATGGTACTTTTCCATTGTGTATAATGACAATAAAATATTCCTTACATTGCTGCTGAACATTGTATGAGCTACTTTAACACCACAAAAAAATTGTTTTAAAATATTCACGTAACTTATATTGTCGTACAAAAAATACAAGCCAGAGCTCTTTGATACCGTATTACATTTTAAAGTCAAATGTAGCGACCAACCCAAATTTCGATCCATCACAAAAAAAAGCCTACCTGCATGCAAAATGCTGTAGTCGTCATTATACAACCTGCTGATGGGCATGAACTCATTTGTGAGCAATACAAGCAACCTTTGCTTGTCGGCAAGTCGTAAGTTTCACAATGCAAAATGTATATCGATTACTCGTCCATGCCATAGTTTGTTTAAAAAATTGGCAAGGCACTATGAAAATATTCTCTGCGAGCATAACAAAACGATAGGTCGGTTTTCAAAAATGAAGTGCACATGCAAAAGCCTGACACGAGCTTGGACCAGTGATGCATTGCCGCTAGCGGATGTTTCTGATTAATTCTGGTTATGACTATATGACGGACTAACCAATAAACCACCGGATATATATCCAACGAGACTTCAAACACGAGAACATTTTAATCAATTTGAGGCCCTCCCTACTCTAATTGGCACACTAGTAATCCTCTCGTCGAGTTAATTTCAGTGGGATACCCGTGCAGGTAAATCACTGGCAAATTCCTAGTACACTCAATAACTAGCAAACCGATAATTGGTTTAGCTGAGTACCGTTTAGTTGACGCAATTACAGATCTATTAATTCGATTCTCGATAACCGAAGCGATATTGGAGTATATATGGAAGAAAAGGTACACCACTTTGGCCCTTTTTGTCAAATTAGGAGGAATTTTCGGGCGATAATTCGTAAAAAGTCTTGGGACAATTCATTCTTCAGTTGGACGAAACTTTCGGACAACAAATTCCTTAGTTGGACGGGATTTCCTGATCGCAAATTCCTCAACTGGAAGATTTTTTTTTGACGAAATTTTTGGGACGGTAATTCTTCAGCTGGAAGAAAATTTTTGATAATAATATATTCCTGAGCTGGACGAAATTTTTTGGACAATGATTTCTCGGACGAAATTTTTGGAAGAAATTCCTTAGTTGGACAAAACATTTTGGGCAATAATACTTCATCAAGACGAAACTTTCTGGTCGAAAATTCCTCACCTGGACGAAATATTTGGACGTTAATTTCCTCAGTTGAGCAAATTTTTTGGACGAAATTTCTGTTGGACGTGGTCGAAAATTTTCTGATAAGTACAGAGTAAGTGGACGAATTGTACCTGTCTTGTAACCTCCAACAGAGCGACGTATCATTCATAGCAATCGGACAGTATCCACGTCACGTCATCGATTTGGTGGGACAAAAAAAATAGAGGTGTACAGAGTTGAGCGAATGCAGAGCTATGTGCTTGGAAAGCGGAAATATTCGATGGACAATGCCGGAATTTGGCAGCTCGGTATATAACCAGAGAGGGGGGGGGTGGATGTGTGATAAAAAGGGACGAAAAGTGGTCATCCGTCTGGACAAATGGACTGCAGAGGTTATTGCATGTCGCTGCTGGTGCACGAGGAGAATACTAAACAGACCTTCAACCCCCCCTACTTTTTGCACAACATTTTTTCCCCCTCTCTCATCCTCATCACACAGCACCAAGCTACGAGAAAAAAGGGACAAAAAAGTTGGCACAAATTGCACGGGGGTAATGTGATGACTGGTTTTACCCTCCAATTTTCATCCGTATATACCTGGCAGTCATAATCTGCAATAATGGTGCTGGCTGTTATATACTCTGCTTTTACCCGAAATGTTCATCAATATGATGGTGTAATGCAACTGGACTGTGTTTATTGCAATAGTGTGTTCCAACAATTATTGAAGTGGACATACTTTTCAGTTTTTCTACACATAATATAGCAATATGTAGGTCATCTGCCGATAATTTGTAGGCAGCCATATAATTGCAATACTCATTACTACAGCACACTGTATAGTAATGAGTTGTATACAGGTTCGTATATGCAATAATTAATTACTCGTGGTTGTTTGCAAGAGTCGCAAGTGTGCAAGGTGACCATTTGGGGCGACGGAAAATGGGCTAAATATACTAGGAGCTGTACATAGAAGAGGCGTGGGATTGCGATGCAATGAGTAGGAGCCCGACACGAAGGCCGATGCTCAAATACGGTGTTTTGCACACATATGATTAGCATCGGGACATTGACATTTCATGCTAGGATTTGGACAGCTCCAGCACTTATATTACTGCTGGGGGAAAAAAAATCACGCATGGTTCCAAGAAAAAGAGTCAACATTTGCAACAACCTGTCGCAACATAATAAAATAATTAATTTGCAATAAACATTTTTTACTGCACTGATAATTTCCAAGAATGAATCCAGAAGATCAAGAATGCAGTTTGGTAACATGACCTTCTTCTCAGCAGGTTGAGTCTAGCATCCTGCTCACAAGCTGATAAAAAAAAGTTATTTCAAAATCGCAGGAGTCAGTTTGCTGTATAATGTGATCGCTAATGCTGAATCAGCAAATTCCAAACTGACAACTAATATTTTTAAAATACTTTAAAAGCAGCTAAAAAAATATTCATTACAAACTACTCCCTATACATTATATTTAATAAATTTTATGCGCCGATTTGTACATTTATGCGAATTTATGCTATACAATATTTATGCCGGACATATTTAACGCACATCCTATAGTACACTAGTCGTCAATAGCATTTGAAAAAAATATTGCAAGGTTAGTGCTATTATTTATATCGACATGACCGCGCATTGTTGATTCGAAGTGACGGAACAAATCGAGCGAAGTATTGCAAAAAATCGCTTCCGCACGTCCGCGAGTTAAAAAGCCGAAGAGTAATCACAATCAAATCGATGCCTCCCCGTAAACACAAAATCATCCAAAAATTTTTTTGCCAAACTTAACTCACTTTGTTACTTGAAGTCATATTAAGTAAAACAGCAAATTTTGCATCAATATAGTCATGTCATATGCATCGCTAAACATCCAGAGCAGACACAACTTCCGTCGCGTCTTGCTAATTAGATACTCGTAATGAAAATACTCGGCCGTGGGTTTAACTTATGAGAGTTAACTGGATTAAGTTGTTTCGCTCCCGTAATTCTTGACAAACTTTGACTTACTCAACCCGAAATTTTGCACACAAAAAAAATATTGCACGCGAATAATCGACATTTTGTTGCAAACTTTAATAATTGAGATACTTACCTAATATGCAATCCTTATTTTCCAAAACAAATAAAAAGTTTTTTTTGGTCACTTCACTTTTTTTTTTCGGGCTTTTCGAAAAATCCACGTCCGCTCTGCAGCTCCGTCGAAGTCTGTCTGGCAGCTCTTGGCTTGTAGTTGGTTGGTTGCCGCTACGAGTAAGGTCGGGGAGTGGAGGGGGATGGAGTAGGATGGGTGGGGGTGGGTGGAGGGAGTAAAAGTGGGGAGGGTTGAATCACGTGACACGGTTCTCCTCAGGAAAAATAGGTCTTTCGCGCCTCTGAGGTTAACATTTCTTTTTTTTTGCCCCCGCTTCGGTCTGAGTGTCGGCCACACCTGTGGATAAAACTGTGGTGAAACAACCCCGAATATTGCACCTGCCAAAGAAAAAACTATTGGAGAGCTATAAGACACGAGCTGCAAAAAAATTAATGAAAATATAGGAAATATTTGCATAATACTTATAAAATAGTTTGTCCGGGCTACCTAACCCACTTTCAGACTACTAAGAGTGCTGACATTTGGCACACCCATCTGTGTGCCACTGATTGAGGGAAAATATCGAAAACTGCACTTTTTTTTAGTCTAAGTACTCAAAATTAAGGATTTTTAGTTTATTAAAAAAAGTTTGGAGTTTCATCTGCGGCGCTTATAGGTTTTACAAACTTATCTCATCGATGCGAAGAACGGGTCCACTGCTAGTATCGATAAATAATTATATCAAATAAAAATCGATTTTCTACGCACCCAAAAAAGTCATGCCCTAATATTTTGAAAATACGGCTTAGACACACTGCAAAAATAACAAAAATATCGCAAAAATTACAAATTACGATATTTATCGCGCATTAATATCGATTGTCTTCAAACTACCCAAAAAACAGTGCCATGATTTTTTTAAATGCGGCTTACACTGTTACACATTGCAAAAACAATAAAAATGTCGCAAAAATAAAAATATCGATATGTATAGTGAATAAAAATCGATTTCTTCGCACCCAAAAAAATGCGGTTTAGACACATTGCAATAATAGAAAATATCGATGTTTATCGGGCATTAAAATCGATTTTATTCAACCTGCCACCCCCCAAAAAAACGGGTCCTAAATTTTTTTTTTCGTTTGGAAAGTGCGGCTATGACACATTGTGGCACGCATGGTCTAGCAATGGGAGGGTCCTATCGATTTGAGGGGTGGTTTCACAATTGCACACAGGCTCTCTTGTTTGCACATGTTTACTGGTCCGGACTTGTTGCCCTTCGGTCAAAAACACTGAGGCCCAAAATATTGTAAATGACACGGGTTTTCAATAACACAGTTTCGGCCACGCAAACCGACCTGCCACGCCAAGAGGATTTGGTTTATTATACATGAAAGTGCATCAATTGGGAAGGAGTTCGTTTTAAAAATGTATACAGTACTTTCTGTAATAAAATGTGGCATTATTGACAATGTTGGATCGGTAATTACTGTAAGTAGTTCCAGCAATTGCCACGTCTATCATTGTAAATGAATAATATATTGCACAAATGCAGTTCCCTCGATCAAGTGCACTGCCTTAATTGATATTACTTGTACTTTTTATCCCATGAGCAAGAAATAGTTAAGCAATGTTGAATTAGTCTGTACCAACACTATTTTCAGGAGTGACTATTCCAATCTCCCTGAGTTTTTTTTTCTTTCCGGGTTCCCCCAACCACGTCCATTCCAGTAGTCAAATGGGGCACACCCGTCCGTCACTCTGTTGTCTCGTTTTCTCGTTCTTCCGTCCGATTGACCACCAATTGACTGACACCACAAACACTGCCCATTTAGTTAGGACTGATAACAACCGCCGCTGGATAGCTTTTTCGGCAAGGACAAAAAAAAAAGACAGAGAGATTTACAGCAACAATTGGAACCATCTTGCGACCGAAGACAAAGCATACCCATTACTGTCATTGTAATGGGGGAAAAAACTGTCCCTATTCTTTGTAATAATTTACGAACGCAAATTTATCTCCCATAGTATAAACGGGAAAGTTTGTTTGTTTGTCCATGGCTACGGGTTACCATGGTGTCAAAAAACTACGATTGTTGTGCCACGTGGAAAAAGGGCGTGCGAAGAACGGGCTCTGCTGCTAGCAATTAATAAATTGTGAGTTGATATAGCAGTGAGTCACTATAGCTAAGAATATCTCAAAAACATTGGCATTCCAGGAATTGTGACACAATCTTGCAGCTTGTTTAGCGTGCGCCAGCTTTTGACATGTCCTTGTCATATTTTATCGTTGATTATTTTTTAAACAATTTTTTTTGCGTGCGTCTGCTAAAACCCAGACTTTAAAACCTAGCTTCAAGGCATGTATATAGGAAGGTCACATTTTCATTCGACCAAAATGTCCTACAATTTTTCGTGGAGGGAAGTTAGTATAGCCTTTGTTTTTTTTGGAGCCTTATCTCGAAAACCTAAATTCATAATATATTAATATTGCTGCTGGATTATACCTCCCAGCTGAATACGAGCGTCCATAAAGAGACCCTCCATCTCAGTTTTATTTTTCTTTTAGTATGTTCTGGCATTCATGCACAGTGGAGGGGGGATCCCCGTCGGGAATTCCCTTTTAGACTTCGTGTCCCCAACACTCGGCTCTTTCCGGATGTTTTTTTGTAGAATTCATGTGTGTGTGGAGAGAGAGAGAGAGCCAAGTAAATCCAAAGCCTAGGTAGTGCTTCCATGTTGGTTAATTTCAAATGCTAAAAGTCCGCGGGAATTAACCCGGACGCCAGGTTTCCTCTCCAATTGGACCAAATGCGAGTGCCGACATGTGATTGTGATGCTCGAGTTACAGCCCCAGAGGTATGGGCTGGAGGGCGCTTTTTTTTAGGGACATTATTTTTGTGTGTTTTTCTGTGTGTGAGAGTGCAGGAGGAAAAAAGCATAATCGCGGTTGGTGTATGAGGGGGGCAATATACGGCAGATTGCTTTCTAGTTATTATAAACTACTGTAGGTTGAATTTGCATGCCACAGGTCATTTTTATGGGAAGTGGAACCTGTTGTGGTTTTGTACAAGGGGATCTAGCAGAACACAATATTTTCTAACATACTGTAGCAATTGCGATTATTTTCGTAATGGAGATGAAGATGATGCCAAAATAATAAAAAAATCGCAATATGCTTCCGACAATAAGAAACTTTCTGAATCACCTTGTATTTCAATTTTAGTCAGATGTGATTTTTTTCCCCGCTGCTTAACAAGTCAAAATTTGCATACGAAATACCTGATATTGTATCAAAAAAAACTGCGGGTTATACCCGAGCAATGTAGCAATTGCCATTATTTTCGTAATGGAGATGAAGATGATGGCAAAATTTGAAAAGTGTGCATATGCTTCCGACAATAAGAAAATTTTTGAACCACCTTGTATTTGAATTGGGCGTTCAATTTCAGTCAGATGAAGAAAAAAAAATCCGCCGCTTAACAGTCAAAATTTACATCCAAAATACCTGATATTATATATTTAAAAAAGTTGGTTTATACCCGAGCAATGCAGCAATTGCGATTATTTTCGTAATGGAGGTAAAGATGATGCTAAAATATTTAAAAAAAAAACTCGTCATATGCTTCCGACATGAATAAAAATTTTGAACCGCCTCAGTTGTATTTCAAATGAGCAATTTTAGCAAGATGTAATATTTTTCTGCACTTAACAGTCAAAATTGGCATACAAAATATCTGGTATTGCGTCCAAAAAATAGGCAGATTAATACCCGAGAAACAGTCAAAATTGGCATACGAAATACCTGATATCAGGGCCCTGCAGAGGGGGGGGGGGGCAGCTGGGTACACTTGCCCCG
>KZ538092.1:0-119731 GCA_000934665.2 Catajapyx aquilonaris
AAGACGTAATTAAAGCGATTCGCCGATTTTCGTCAAAATCTGACAACCCAAGGGTCAATTTTCCTTAAAAGCTCGGTGAATTGACATGGAATGACCCCCATGTAATTTGTTACAAGATGCTTCCTTATGGCACAAGAATTTTCACTTCTTCAATGTTGAAGTTGCTGAAAATTCTGACTCCATTTCAGCCGCCACTTATACAGGGTGGTCCAAGTTCAAGTGTCGTTTTATAACGCGATTAATAGAAGCGCTTAACGATGACGTAGCAGCGACGTGTAAAATTGCCCACTTCGATTGCGCCGAAGATGCGCCGAAGTGGGACATTTTACGCGTCGCTGCTACGTCATCGCAAAATCACTGCTATTAATCGCCGTTATAAAACGACACTTGAACTTGGACCACCCTGTATATTGTATGAAGACGCACATACTTGGCCTTTCTCTCCTCCGTACGAATAGGTTTGGTCCTCTCGTATCTGTCGCCCATTTTGGTCCCTCCAAGCTTCCCCGACAGGGACACAACTTCACCAGTTGCCTCATCCCGACTACGTGGCTCGATGAGGCGTACATCAGCTTGGAGTACAAGGTTAGAATTCTGGCGGGGGAGAAAACATTAACATTAAAAACTCTTGCTTATGTAGCCTGCTACACACTGCAATGTGCAAAATGTATTTTTAGCTTCCAAATTAGCTGCAGCCCTGACCACTGAAAGGTCGCCTCGTAGGGAACACAATCATATCACATTATATTAGAAATATTAGAAACAGGACAAAAAGTGGAACGTTTTTCAGACATTGCGGATTGGAAAACGTCTGAAAATCGTTTTATGTTTATCTCCTTGCAAATATCATTCCAACCCCCTTGATTCGTATATCCCTGGAAAGCTTGCGAAATGCTGCATCTTGCCAGCAGCTTTTCCCTTCCCATTAAAGCGAAATAGATGGAAAAAATACTCACCGCTTTGTACTCGTACTGCAGTTGTCGTGCGGCAGCGTCCGCCATTTTGGAACGCTTCTAATGGAAAAACGTCGTAGAGCTCCGGAGCATGGCCTGGATTTTTGTACGAAATTTTTGGCATTTCGCACACCTATAAAATTTGTTACACTTATAAACATTTAATTTATTAAAATAAATTCGTTTCAGTGGAAAACATGGGAAAATTGGTGCTGCCATCTGCCGCTTACTTTTACAAACATGGCATTACGTCATCAGATCGTATACAAATACTGTAAACACTATTTTTGCGAAATTGTACATGCTACAAAAAAAATTGCACATGATAACGTCTTGCACTTATTGCAAACTTTATGACAATATTTAAGTATAACGGTCGCAATTAAAATACAGTGTTACTATTGAAATACCACTGCGCGGGAACTGACATGAATGTACTGTATTATATCATAATGTGTGCAATTAACTGAAAATATGACACCTAACTATACAGTCTTGTCCTCAAAAGTGTAGCCTATTATCTTAATGTCAGTTAATAATTATCGTTCGAATTTTGCTGGTACTTTTAAGAAGGCTGTTAAGCAACAATGCGCTGTGTGGTGTAATAATAGTAGTAGCCTACTAACTGTACGTATAAAATAGGGAGACGGAGTGGCGCCGCGGTAACGCGCGCGCCCACGGAAGTTAATTAGGTCCCGGGTTCAATCCCCACCCGGGGTTCCCACCTTCTTTCGTGCAGAGTTGGGCCATCTCTGGCTTCGTTTCGGGTGGCAATTTCCGATAGACTAAGCCACCCGGGGGAGTTCACAAAATGACCAATTAACGACAGCGCACATGCACTTTGCACATCCCCTCCTAACTACCTTGGAGTATACTAATAAGATTATTCTTAACTCGCTCCAAAAAACAAATACCCATGGTGGTAATCCACCACCCCCTATAGACCCAACAGGTCCTCACGGGGTAAATATTTAAAAAAAAAAAAAAACTGTACGTATAAATATCTTATGTGTACATTAGCAAAAAAAATAATAGCGTGCAAAAAAGAGGAGAGCTATTTATTATACATGAGGATGGTATCCGGAGATGAGAAGCTGCGATGATAACCGCTATGCCACCATATAATCTAAGATGCCTGTATGGCTAACTGTTTATTAATCACTTATTAATTACTTATTGTCATGTGGATGTGGCTACCGGCACTACGGGACTGGTTATTGATTAGACCCTACGGTACTATAGATTGTTATACAGTACTACTCCGTCACCACTGATTCACGTATACTATGTGAAACTTCGATTTGGTATAATTTTAATCAAAAAATAATTAACATGCTGTACTTCATACACATTATGTCGATTACGTAATTACAGTGTGTTTGGCAGGCACTGTGCGTAATTTTTAGCTCATAATTTCGCCTCCGTACAATATTAGAAATGTAATTTTGTACGCCATTTTTTTAGACATTTGGCGCCATACTATACGTGGATTGACAGGTTCCACCGCATGCATAATATATAAAAAAATGCGCATTTTTTCATTAGGATCAACGACCATCATGCCGCCAAGATAATAGAAACGTGCACTCGATCTATAAATCCCAAAGCCCCCTGCTGCGTACAGGCCGGTCTCTTAAATATTTTTTTGCAAACGCTATATCTCGTCATCGGCCCTTTATTTTATTTTTTATTTTCCTTTGCGATTTTAATACGATCCTGGCCGCCTGTATATATCGCGTGCTTGAATGATGAGAGACAGACTCTTCGGCGCTTCCGGGATGGATGTAAAGAAGTTAGGTCGATCATCCGGGGACTGGAATCGAGGGGCCAACGAGCTGAAGCTAACGGGACGTGTACCCCTGGGAAGCCAGAGGCAAATAATTAAAAAAGCAAAAAAGAAATACGATAGACATGTGTTTACTACCACCACCACCACCGCCACGATTTGTCAAATGTTCTCATGTAATCGGTATTGAAGCGTGTGAAACCGGACGTGTTTTTATCATAACAGGCGCATATCACGCTCTCTTGGCATATCTGATCTTCCCAAATGTTAATCCAGATTCCGAGGAAAGGGTGCTAGTGGGTCATTTGATGAATTCTAAAATGGTAAATGGCTCTTTGATCTATCGGGGCAGAGGCTGGAAGGAAGTGACACATAGCTAACCCGATTCCCCTCAAGCACAATGCTGCCGAGCAGGTCATGGGAATGCTGTAGGGGCCTCTCTGGTCCTTCTTTTTTTTCTAGTTGTTGTTCTTATATGCTGGGCAATTCCTTCTGGTGGATATCTTCCTCCTCCACCACCACCACCACCACCACCTCCGCGAATCGTACCTCCACTAGAAAAACTCGCCTGGAGCCAGTGGCCAAGAAGAAGAGGTGGAGGAGGAGGCGACCAAGGAGGAAGGCAAACAACCAGACTCCAGAAGCTATTAATCGGACCTTACTTCACTTTGAAAACAGAAGGATACCTGCCCATCTGAAGATGGAAGTGCTCCGGAAGTACTGTCTTCTGCTGTCTGTCGTCGCTCTGTTCCTGATGGGCATAGCCAGGTTAGTACCACACTAGCGAACTCATTGCCAAAATTTTTTGCAAAAAAAAACAACAACTTACAAACAGTATGACAACTAGCCCGACGATTTACCACGTAATGCTAATCTTCACGCATAGATGACGCTCTGCACACTCCTGCCACCCTCAGGTAGTGCGAGAGATAGCGACACTATCAGGTCGGACAAACATCCGACGGAGAGAATAAGCCTATTAGGAGGAATTGTCCAGTAGTTGCATTATTCAATACATGACAGTCCACAATCCAATTTTACATATCACTGATATCAGTCGCGGCGACCCGCGACCGGTCAGCCGGGACCGACGACCCGCGACCGGATGCAGGTGTTGTGGCTTCGGAATATCGCCTTTTGGCTTGTATTTATAGAAATAGCAATAATGTTGCTTTCCTTTTTTACTGGTGGTTGCTTGAGTGAACAATCCGTATAATTGACCCTCTCTTGAATTGGAATTTACAGTACTGCATATTATATTGCAAGAAATGGGCCAGGTGCAACTGATAAGGCCAATTTGGATTAGGGTCACAACGGTGGGCTAATATTAGCCACTCGAGTTCTTCCTGCTGGACCGCATTGCTTGCATATATCAATCTGGCCATTAATCTTTGTCTGCGAATTATTTTGCATTGCAGTGTAGCCAGTGCCATCGTAATAAATAAAAACCAAAGTTGTTAAAACATAACCGGCTGTAGGACCTTTGCATGCGTCGTAGTTTCGTAAATTGTTTAACCGCACAGAGGTTTTACAAGTAGAGTAAACCCTCCCATCAGCCTGTAAACACCATTTTTTTTTTAAACAACTAGGAGAGTGACCCAGTATGTATGCGGTTTGTATGATCTTAAATACCTTGGGTACCCTAGAAATGCTTGACCAGAGGCGTCACTTGCAAAATAAGTACAAGTGCCCAATTTTCCGCACGTGAGACTAACTGTCTGTTTTTCTTTTAAAGCTGCGAAGATGAAGCTTCAAAGAATGCGGCGGCGGCCATGGGCGTCGTGGCCACCATTCAAGGGATAGTGGCGTCCCAGCTGGCCAAGACGTCGGAGTCGTCGTCGCCGACAGTGCCCAGAGACAGCACCCTTCCGGCGCCTCCAGCATTGGCCTCCCTTCTCAAACACTCGATGACCCAGAGGCCCATACTGTCATCGACGTTGAAGACAGCTGTCATCAGAGGAGACGGAAGCAGCAGTCCAATCACCGAAGACATGTACTGGGGGACGCCCACCATAGCAGTGGGCATGGACGACGACGACGACGATATAAACCCAGCAAGCCGTACGGACCGTGTGTCCATCACGTCCCAAATCACGTCGTCACCAGAGGTTGCCGAAGACGTGTTTGACGACGAGGCTGGAACCACCGGTTACTACCACCCGTCAACCACGAACATGGACGACGCCACCGAAGCCATCACCCAGCAGTGGACAGAGGAAATGGAAAAAATGGCTCTGGAGTCGCTGCTTCGAGGCGACCTCCTGTTCGGTACAACTGGCGACGAAGACAACCTCGTGCAGGTCAAGGACGAAGAGGAGCATCTCCTGGAGCAGGCGGTTGGTGATGGCCAAAACCAGAGCCAACCTACTGAGGACAAACACCATGGTGAAGAACATCATGGCGAGGACCATGGTGAGCACCATGGAGAACATCATGGTGAGCACCACGGCGAGCACCATGGAGAACATCACGGCGAACACCACGGCGAGCACCATGGGGAGCACCACGGAGAACATCACCATCATCATCACGTTCCTCTGGGTACCAAGGGTCCTGAGTTTGCTCCACCTCCACCGGGCAGCCTGGGTCTGGAGTCGACCAGAATCGACTTGGATCCTCAGGTGCGGAAATTCGTGGACTTTACCAACGAGGTGTCCTTCAAGGTCTTCTCCTTGCTGACCTCTGCTGAGGTCAAGGAAGGAGCCACCGAGGACCTAAGCCAGTCCAACGTCATCTACTCTCCATTGGCGTCAACTGCTGGGTTAGCCTTGATGCACCTAGGGGCCGAGAGCCACACGGCAGAGCAGCTCAATTCTCTCCTCCAGTTTGATGAAAATCTGTCCTTCAATCCGCATCTGCTTCTGAGGAACCTCACATCCGCATTTCGTGGACAGGGTGCCGGTACGTCCACACGTGCACATGTGGCTGCTGCGGCTGTCCGACATCTCTTTGCAGACAAGGTGAGGAATTATTGTATCCTGGTCTCATCTGCAACCTGTGCGATTCCCATGTTTGCTGGGAAGTAGAAATGGCAGGAGTTATTAATGTAGTTATGACACACCCTGTCAAAAAAAAAATTAAACAATTAGGTTGTATTGTATACATTAGTGCTACAGTATGCTAAATGTTGTTTTCCAGAGAAAGGGTCAGATCCTGGATTTGTACAAGCTGCGTGCCAAGACCTTCCACGACACCCTAGTCCAGTCGGTTGACTTCGCATCGCTGGACCCAGTAGCGGTGAACCAGACGGATGACCAAATTGCATTGCAGACCGGAGGCACTGCCGGTCCCATACTTGCAAAGTCGGATCCGTTGCGGCTCCGTAGCCCATTGGCATTCCTGACGTCTGATGTGTTCCAGGCGGCATGGAGAGCTCCATTTACACCAGCTGAGCTCCACTTCATACACTTGGGTGCTCTAACACGACGGCTTGTTCCTGTACCAGCTTTGTCAGCACTGGCCCACTTAAATGCGGGGTATGACCCTAATTTGGATGCGACTGCAGCCGAGCTCCCACTTTGGGGAGGTCGGCTCAGTCTTATACTACTGCTGCCTGGAAAGCCTGGGGAATTTTCAGCGGGTGGACTCCCACGACTTGAAGGAGCATTGACTGCCAAAACATGGAACTTCCTTCAGCGAGTCATGTCGCCCAGACTACTGCGACTCCAAGCACCCCTCTTCCGACACAGATCATTGCTGAGGTTGAGGCCTGCCCTAGAAAGCCTGGGTGTCAGTGACGTTTTCCATTCATCCTTGGCACGTCTCAAGGGACTCAACGGGAAGCTCAATCTTCACTTGACACAGATTACACAAGTGAATGAGTTTGCTGTCGGTGTTGAGGACACGGTCAGTTCAAGCATTGAAGTGATCAGCGACACTGGAGCCCCACTACTTCGCTTCGAGAGGCCATTTCTGTACATCCTCAGGGACAATCCAACCGGTTTCCTCCTCAGCATCGGACGATATATCAAGCCCACGTCTTAACTGCAATGCCATGTGAAAAATCTTTCAATAAAATGCAAAAAAATAGCTACCAGTCTATCGTCGCATGATAACAAGGCTTGAAAGTGAAATCACACGACTCCGTATAACAGAAGGAATAAGGTAACAAGTATCGCACATGATATGGAGTATCAAAGACAAAAAAAGTTTTATTTTGCACCTATATACAAACAGCAAAAAAAAAAGTCCCGATTACAAACTCCCTACCCCTTCTCCCCTGACGTATGCACATTTTGCAAGGGGAAAAGAGGGAACATGGAGATATGGGAGGGATTTGTGTGGAAGAGTTACGAAATTGGGAGCTAAGTGTTAGGCTCAGGACACGATGCGAAGTGTATGCAGACTACCTTGTATAGTTATGACTCATTTTGATGCTTGCAAAAAACACAATTTTTCACAGGGACGTTGGGATGAGCAAGAAGGGGGAAACCTCACTATTTTTTTAAACGTTATAGTCAAGCCTCGATTTCGAGAGAGGCTGGGTACACACACACACATACACACACTCACATATTGCCATTGTCAGTGAGGTGGGAGAGGTGGTAATGGAGAGGAGAAAAAATGCACTGGGAAGAGTATGGAGGGGGTGGGGGGAGGCTAAATTGCAAAAGGTTATGCTTACAAATTGGCTGCCTCGTCGCCACTTGTCAAGAGGTCACCTGGTTGGCCAGAAAAAAAGGTGACACCTTTTTTTTTGTTTTGTTTCCATCATCTTTTTGTTCTTGGCACTAGGAATGTAATCAATCAGGACCTTTCTTTTGATATTTCTTTTTTCTTTTTCTTTTGCCTGGAGAGAATAAAGAGAGGGGGTTCGGGTGATGTCAGGCGCTGCCGTACAAATGCCGTTTACCACCCGAACCCCGGCCCTTAATTCCACACCCTGGACATCCATGACTGAAAGGTGGCTCCAGCTGAGGTAGTCTACATGTAATTTATTACCATTATTATTACCATTATTATTATTATTTTGCAACAAGGGAGATTATAAGCTGGACTTGTCGGGACTTGCATCACTCACATTTCAGTTATTTCCAAAACCAGCTTCACATTATTATTTTTTTGTCGCTGTGCAAAGTCTTAACTCTATTACAATAAGCAAGCCTCACACATGGAGGGTATGGTCAAATGAAAACAAAAAAAAATCCTTATATATCATACCACGGCTAACAAACAAATAAATGATTAGATTATAAACACAAAGAAGAAAAGTAACTGTGGGAATGACATGTTTTTCATTAACATTAGAGTAATCATCATCGTGATAGGTGTTATATTCTCAGTCTCACTCCCACAATAAACCGCACCGTCACAACACTCTGCACTGGACCAAACTCCCAACAAACAACCACACCTGCCCAACAATTACTTGCATTTTATACAGGAAGATTGATTTCATAATTGCAATGTACTTTTTTAAAATAATCGGAAAAAATTTCACAGGAAGCTTTCCCAACACAGCGGAATTAACTCAAGACAAAAAAAAAAACAGAGAAACATAATTTTCAGTCACTGGCTAGGAAAGCTGCAGGTGGCATTGGTTACGGTTTCTCCTCTTTTTTTTTTCTTCATTTTTTAAATGTCACAAACACTTGCACTCCCACACGCACTCAATCCAGAAAAGACGTAGCCACATTCGCACGCTGACGTGGGCAAAGTTAGGACATGTTGAAGAGGAGAGCTCATAAGGAGGAAAGCAAAAAGTGTGCTCTTTGGTCTGGTAATAATTAAGGATCTCAGTTGATAGGAAATAGATTCTTTGTTTAGACACAAAAACTTCCTTGGAATGCACTTGGAACCTAACTGGCCTAGCCACACAAGTGAGCAATCTCTCACACAGGTACACACAACTTCCACTCGCCATATAAAAAAAGGTACTGAGGATGTGGGGAATGAGATCAAAAGCATTTTTCAAAAAACACATGCGCAACCATTTAAAAATCCCATACGGGCAGCAAAATTTTGTATTTTGTGACTCATTGAACACTGGCAAACGTATTTCCACCATGCTCGAGACCTGGATGCCAAAAGGAGTACTGTAAAGCATGGAAACACACAAATCACTGGGAGCTCATCCGAAGTAGTCAAACAACCCACAGTTGAGTAGCAGGAAGGTTAGGGGGGGCTGGGTAAAGGGACATGGACTAAGCAATTAACTTGTGACTGTAAAGAGGTAGACATTACTTTGTTACATACCCTGATGGATAAGTAAGAGGGATAAAAAAATGGCACTGGCTATTCATCAGGTAAGCTTTCGAAAAACTTGAGAAAGTGGGTGGGTATAATCGACTAGTTACTGATTGATTGAGATCAACCCAAAACAACAGGGTTTTGATTTGTGAATGATAAGTAGGGTCTGGAGGAGCAGGAGCGGTATGGGGGAAGGGGGAATGGATGGGGAGAAGGGAATATATTGGGCCACATCCTCGCACATGCACATACACTCGCAACTTAATCCGCACTCTAGCCCGCCTTTGTCCTTCACTGCAAAAGCGTTTGTGAAACAAAGCGCACGCGTTGTTGTTAAAGTAATACATTGGCACACACGGCAACATCACTAGCCTATAGTTCACTTGTAGCATTTTGCAAAAATCTAAACAATTGGAAATCAGAGGGAGGGGGGACAAAAATAATGGTGTGTGTGGCTCTCCAGGGGGAAGGAAAAAAGCTTGTGACCGAGAAGACGCCACACAAAAATGAAAACCCGAGTCACAGACTGGGGGAGCACAGAAACAAATGGCCTGGAGTACTCAATAAAAAACACAACAATAGCTCAGTAAAAATTCAAAAAAGACGCCCCTCCCCACAGGCCAACAATGACACAATCGTTATTATTATTAAAGCACTTGGGGAAGAATGGAGGAAAAAACACCCTTAATGCACTTTTCGCTCGAGTGGACACGAATTAAGGTAGGGGAGGTTTGGTTAAGAAAATGGGTTTAAATGGGTTGAGGGTTTGGAGACCCAATTGCATATGTCACGTATTATTAGCTTCACCAAGTATTATCGGTAGTAATTATTGTTATAATAATTGATTATCTAAAAGTCTGCTTAGTAATAATAGTAATAATAATAATAATGATAATGATAACAGTATTTATGATGATTATTACTGGGTTGGGCACATAACACCGCAAAAATTCACTTGCACACATTTGCCAAAAAAAAAAATCCTAAATTGATTGGGCAATGTAAATATTATACATTTGTCCCCACATTCAAACAGGTGACTTCATTGAACCACAGCAGGTATAGGTTGGTTTTTTGTACTCTCAACAAAATTGGTATATTTGCCTGGGCATTTAGCACATTTGGAAATAAGACAAAAATTGGCAGGTGAGGGGGGGATGGGTGGCAAATTCACATGAGCAGCTTTTGTTATTTTAAATCCTACTGTTCATGACACTTATTGCACCTTTTAAAACAATTTCGCTATCCTCTTAAGTGTGATTTCTTTCAAAAGACACTGACAAATCAACATACGAATTATTATTAAGATAAACCATGTAACGTAAAGAATCGCCACCAAACATCAATGATCCCACAGAAAGGGATAAACCAACCACAATCAACTTTATAGTAAAAAAGAAACAATAGCCCTGAACACCCAAACCAAAGCTTTTTTCCGTCGTTAAAAAAATGCAAGGAAATAGCAAATGACCAGTGCATTCTACACACCCACACATACATTCACACATGTCGTGAGCAACAACCACACCAATTGCCTCCTTTGCCCTGCTTTTTTTAATAATATATATCTGTATATATTTTTATCTTACACAGCAATAACACAGTCGGGAGCTATAGAAAGTCGTACGTGGGTATGAGGGGGTAGGTGGGTTTGAAATGTTCATGCACACAAACACACATACTCACACTTCACACTTTGACTGCATTTATCTGGTAGTAATGAGGAGCAAAAAAACAAACATTTTCTGGCTGAAATGGATCATATCCCCCTTCGTCTTCTCTGGCTGGTCTCCCCCTAGCAACTCAGGTTCTCTCTCACGCAGAGGGGGGTAAAAACAACACCAGGCTGCGAGGCGATTTTGGCTGTTCAGCTAGCTGGTGAGTAGGGTTGGGATTTGCATTACACGTGATGAGTACACGTAGAGAGAGGGGGAGGTTATGAGAAGGGGAGGTTATGTGATGTGCTGCCGTGCATTCAGAGGCTGCTCAGGTACTCCGAGGTGTCTCCACGACATATGGGGCATGTGCGATTCGACTGTAAAAAAGAAGAGACACCTTCATGTCCTTTATGTTTTTATATCACACTGTTGGCTCATGAAATTTACTGATTTCCAGTCATAGTCAAGTGTATATATTTCAGTCAATCAATAATGAGACTTGCATGGCATCATAGATCCTCAATTTTCTCCTCACCAAACCAGCGTTAAGTAAACTGTGTAAAACATTCAACTAACCTTCAGCCACTTGTCGACGCACTTGGCATGGAACTCATGCCCACATGGCAGTACACGTAGCAACTGCCGGGCCTCGAAGTCACACATGCAGATCACGCAGGATGTCTGATCACCCTGATGAGTCTCTGCACTGTACCTGTTTTGATAAGCGGAAACACACCATGAAAGTTATGAAGGTTCTCATGAGTAACATACTGTCAATGGCAATGATTATTTTGACCGCAGCCATCCCCAATAACAATGTCAATAGATGAAAGTGAGCGCTACTCACTTGTACGATGGCAGCTGCTCAATCTCAGCTTTGGCAAGCCCCCTGGGCTTGGCCTCCCCAAGTCGTTCTGCCAGGCTGAGCAGCGCCTCATAATTCTCTGTCTCAGGCGAATCAGCTGCGGCGGCTGCTGCACTGGCTGCGGCTGCAGCTGCCACATCTGCTGGGCTGAATGGGGACATGGGCGGGTTGGAGAACATGGCCAGGAAGTGCAGCAGGAAGCCCGGGTATGTGGAGTGGTGTGGTGGGGGCGGAGGAGGGGCTGGCGGACCCCCCTGATTTTGTCCTCCCTGCTGGCTCGAGGCCTGATTGACCTGCTGCTGGGAGCCAGGTTGATGGTGGTGGTGATGGTGGTGGTGGTGATGTCCCAGCACACCAGATCGCCATCGCCTGGCACCTGCCCCTGGGTTAGCCCCCAGATTCTGTGGTTGTGTTGCAGCAGATGAGACAGCAGCAATGGCACCGATCGGCCCACGCCGTCCTGGTGGAGGGGCAGTCGATCGGTGCATACGTGACTGCAGGAGATCAAGGGCAGAGCTGCCGCGTGCTTCAGGTAGGAATATGGCAGGGGGCGAAGCCGACAGAGTTGGGTGTGGGTGGTGATGAGGGTGATGCGGGTGGTGAGGATGATGAGGTGGTGGTGGCGGAGGTGGTGGCGGTGGATGATGAGGGTGATGGGCATGTGGATGGGGATGCAGCTGTGGATGGGCATGAGGATGACCATGTGGATGTGGATGGTGTGGGTGCCCATGAGGGCCAAATGCAGCGCCACCTCCACGGTGGTCCGACATCACCTCCATGCTGCCCTCATCACGCTGCGGAGAGAATAATATAAAGGAAGATGTTAAATCAGCATATTTGGACAAATTATCTTCATTCTTAGGCCAATTTCTGACCAACTGACCTGTGACATGTGCTGCGGATGTGGATGTGGGTGCGGTCCCGCTCCAAAGTGATGCGATCCTGGTGGGGAGATGGGCTGTTGGGAGGCTGCAGCTGCAAACACTCCATGCTGCTGTGGGGGTGGGGGTGGTGGATGAGCCAAAAACTGCGGGAAAGACTGTGGGCCCAGGCAGCTACCGAACTGAGGCATCTAATACAGGCAAAAAAAAATAATTATCGTTCTTCGTTGAGCAGGGTTATTTTAAATAATGTGTGATTTGCATATTTATTAGTAATCCTACCTGGCAAGTGGCAGGGAATTGGGCACTGCTGCAAGCATAGATGCAAGGAGTAAGGTGATGTGGTGGGTGGCCCCCTGGATGTCCACCTGCAGCCCCCGAGCAGACTGAGATGGGTGGCGGGCCACCAGAATATACTGGCAGGTGCTGGTGGGACAGCGCCATTGGAAGCGACACAGCCACCTGTATTGACAAAACAGAACATGCAATGTTTCAGTTTTACAGAATGTATGTGACTGCAAAAAAAATTTACAATAACATAATGTGACAGTCAATATACGACCTTCAATTAAGTACAGCATTTTCACCAATGTCTTTGTTTCAGTATATGACATCTGATTTCAGACATTGCCACACCCATCATGTGAATCTATATCTATATCTATATCTATAACTATGGGGGAGATGAAGTGGCGTCACGGTAACGCGTGCGCCCACGGATATGAAGGTCCCTGGTTCAATCCCTACCCGGGGTTCCCACCTTTATCCGTGCAGAGTTGGGCCATCTCTGGCTTCATTTCAGGTGGCAATTTCCGACAGACTAAGCCACCCGGGGGAGTTCACAAAATGACCATTAGATACATTGCACATGCACTTTGCACATCCCCTCCCACACCCTTGGAATGCACTAATAAGATTCTTCTTAACTCGCTCCATTAATTTCCGATGGTGGTAATTGCAGCTTCCTTACTGGGCGGATACCCACCTGTGAGTATTCGTGCACTCTGATGGCCAATCGCGTGTGTTGCACTTCCTTCCCCACAATTGAGAATATCAAAGCCTACAGAGCGGCACATCAGTTTAGGGATGTGCTAGCAGCATAATATGCCGAGTTTCTCTTTTTTCGCAGTAATAGTGTAGTGCAGGAGTCTGCCATCATTTCCTGTTGTGTAACCCCTGCCCTTTACACAGCCTAGGCATGAACCCATTCCAACAATCCCTCGTAATATAATTTTCATGTATACACAACAACAATTCTCTCCTATAACCACATGACCTTTCTACTTTTCTAGCACAAGTATAATGGATTCAAACGCAACTACCGATATGGATAACAAAATGGGTTAGAATTAATGGGTTCCACCTGGGCGCTTACAAGTAGTGGTTCTCACATAAATCTACTCCTTAGCCCCATTCCACACTGCCATACCCACCTAATGCGCATTATCTAAAATCTCGCCACCCATAAATTTACTGACATGCTCCTATTTGCTGGGTATATTTCACTGAAATTTTCTTGGTCTGGGAATAGTCATTCCAATATTAGTTGATTTAAAGATCTCACCTTACACAGTATGTCTGTGCATGGAAAGTCAAAAAAAAGTTTCCCGCATTCCCTTGAAGGCGGCTCAGACCTTCTCAGGGCTGGATGCACCCTTACAAGCACATGATTAAAGGCAAATTCATTTGTGTTATAAAGTAACAGAGGGTTGACAATGGACACTTGTCACAATTATTGTTGTGACATGTGAAATAGTCTCATTAACCACTTAGAGGTGCCCTTGCTTTGTTGACACTGCAAATGTGTGTTTCTAATCACAACCATTGCAAGTGTGTGGGTTATACCCACATGAGCAATGCGGAAAAATCTGCAGATATGGCAACGATACTGGGATCCAAAGGTTTGTATTTTAGAATGTAAGAATAATCTTCAATCATCCTCTTGCCTACGATAATAAACCCACAATGCACTGTAATCAACACCAGCTCAATCTGCTTTCAAGTCCCTTCCCAAGTAACACGGAACTTGTTGGGCTGATGTATGATCGATAATAAATACTGAACAAGTGATTAATACTACATTAAATACCTGGATCAACCATTTGATTTGGAGTTGTCATTATTCATACAAGAGGCCCTCCTATTATTCAAAGTGGCTGACTACGTAAGATGTAATCTCTGGCAACGGGTGTAAAGTGAAATGCCACGGATTAAAGCGAAACCTCGACTTACGACGACTGTTCCCTGACTTACAATTTTCCCGAATCCACAGTCCCATTCCTAGTGTCCTGAAACAAATCCTATTTGATACAGGCACCAGAATGTATCATTTTTTCCACATCCATCGAGTTTCTCCAGGGCGCCCACCAAAACTACTAATCAGGTTTTCGCTGAATTGCTCCAGTCACACTTCCGCAGCGTATGAACCATCACATTTCACTTCGCCACATTTTTAAAACTGTTAGCTTAGGCCTTAGGAAGTATATACCAAGCAGGAAAAAAAATCTCGCACTCCCGACAATCCCTAACCTACGCAGCGAAGGTAACATGCCCAAGGTAACTAGCTGTATACTCCCAACATTTCAGGCGTACTACTGCGGCAGTTCCCATGTCATGAAGTTACCTCCGCTGCCCAGTTCCCTCCCCATACGATTTACCAGAACATCTCTAGTTATCGCTAACAATACCCACCAAATCCTGGTCAGATCAACCACTTTCGGTAATGCAACTAGCTCTTAGGGCCGGTTTCACCAAGCCCAGTTTTGATAAAAACCCAGGTTCTTTCGGAAAATCCCTATTTGCAGGGATTTTCCGAAAGAACCGGAGTTTTTATCAAAACTGGGCTTGGTGAAACCGGCCCTTAGTTGCACCACAACCAGCCAATGCTGCAATTTTTTTTAGCTATGGCTGTGCATGCCAACAGCACAACCAGAAGCATTCAATATCTCAGGTATAACAAATGCTTTCCATTTTTAACTAGTCAACTCTGGACGAGGTCTTAACATCTACTTGCATGTGGTTCCACCATACTTCCACATATCGCCTGTGTATTGGATTGGTTATCAGATATCTGCAATACCTGGAAGTCTCTTACATCAAGAGTCGACTATGTGTGTTAAATGGTCCTCATTGTTCAATGTCCTGCACCAGTATGAACTCACATTGCGCCTGGCTGGACACCTCCGCCTTCTGACCGATCTGAACATCCCTGCTGTGTCTTCTACCCAACAATGGTGGTGGTGGACACACACCTTCTATTGCTACCCAGTTACATAAGTGATTGATTTGGACACCACAAAAAAAAGTCAGCTGTACAACGCAAAAAGCACTTCCTCCTCCACCCACCACCCCTTGTCTCTCTCTCTACCCACTTTTTCCCCCCCTTCCACCCTTCTTGACCTTCTAAGTCCCCCACCACCACCCAGCGTACCTGCAGCAATCCAGTCGGCGTACTCACGGGAAGGCAGAGCAACATCGCGGGGTCCGGGGTTCGGAACGTAACCAAAAATCCGTGTCGGAGGGGCGGAGGCTTTTTGCTTGTGTACCCCCCCAACACCGTACGCAACAGCCTGGGGGTGTGGGTGCGGGCCTTAGTCTGCCCCACCCGGCACTATCCACAACTGGAGCGACTTTGAAACCCCCAAAAACCCAGGGGCGGCCCACGGGCAGCCCTCCAGAAACGCAGTTAAAACGCCCCAGAAACTACGCAACCCTCTCCGTTTTCACTTTTTCCGCACCCCTTCCCCCCCTCCACCCCCTTCCCCACTCCACCGCCCAGCGCAGTTGCCAAACTTTCCACGTTTCAACTACACCGCCGAACACCACCGACAATGTTATTCGATATAATTTGCCCCCATTGCCCTTCTACAGCAACATATACCATCCAATGTAACGTATCCAAGTGTCAGATTCGAACTGCATTGTTGGCTAGTAAACCCGCCCATACGGTACAACCGGCAACACCGCATAGGAGATCCGACTCTCCATACGAGGCCCCGCGCCTGCGCAGCTGCTCTTATCGACTGGTGGGGGCCCCCGCTTAGCCCAATCCGGGCCCGTTTGGGATCAATATCCCGCCCCTGGTCTGAGAGGCGCCCGGATGGAGGCTACTACCAGGGGTGGTCAAAAATATATATATATGTACAGGCTAAAAAAAAGTGGGGTGGGTAACAACAAAGCAACACTCCGGGCGCACTGTTGCCTCCCAAAAAAAGCGCGTATCTGCGCAACAATGCAACGTTGGGGCGTGGTTGCACTGCGCTAATATTGATTCGGGGGGCGTACTGGTACTACGCAGGGTCGTAGAAAGGTCGCAGGTTGATTGCCCCCGCTGTGGCAACGCCGCTCTATTTACAAACAAAAGCTGCACCGAAGCGGTTGGGATGTTTCTCGACAGATGGCGTTGGGAATCTGCAATGTTTCCACCGGCGGCCAACAGGCGGCTCTTGCTATCCTTATAAAGACTGAACTGTTTTTTTTTCTTTTTTGGCGACAATGTGCGTCGCGTGCAACCTGTCCGATTCCGAAAAATCTGCGGAAAAAAAATTGGCAACACATATGTCGCTTTATGGCGTGCTATAAACGAGTATATACGACAGGGGGGACGCCAGATAAAACCCAGAACAGGGTGAATCATACACAACACCGATCTGGCGCTGGGTTGCTGATAAAACCGTATCGTGTTCCTCCCGCTGTACCGCGCTCGTTGCTATGGGAACTAGGGGAGTGATTTGCAATGGGGTGAGTGCAAATTACGTTTTTGCAAGAGGGGGTACTGGTACCGCCCTACCGGACATGCCAATGGACCGCCTGAGGGGGGCAGCATCGACGGATTGTGTCATACTAGTAGAGGACCCGATTTGGCAACAATGCCTAGCCCATCCTCCCCAACTTGGACGTAGTACGATAGGCCCACTATCAGTTGGGGGCATATGCTCTCTCCATCTGCACACTCCTGCCACTCTCAGGGAGAGAGTAGTACAGTTGAGTCCGGATATACAGTACATAACATATACTTCAAGACCGCGGAAAAAGGTATGTTATAACCAAATGGCTACTTCTGCAACGAATGCAACAATTTTTCTGCTTTCCATACGCTTATAATGAACACTACCGCATTTATTAATGAAATTATCCACAAAAATGCATAATTAGCACACCCGTAAATTGGGCAGGAGACACCCCAAAAAACAGCGATTTTCTTCTGCCGTCACCTTATTGCCAAAAACACCAGAAAAATAATGATTTTGAGTAACTCAGATCAGTGACAGATGCGAAAATCACCCCCCTCCAGTATTCTCTGCCTTCCTGTGCGTTGAGTAATCAAAAACAGCATACAGTATTTTCCCTCCGATGGGCCAAAAAAAAAAGTATGTTACAGCCGAGGTTATGCAAAAATGAGTGTTATATCAGAAGTTAAAAATACAAACCCTTATGGAAGTTTGACGGCACAAGCCTTTCGAGTCTGTTATAACCGAGGCTGTTATGTCCGGAGTCAACTGCACTACATGCACGTTGGTGATGAGTCACTACGCGGACAAAGTCCACTAGGGCGCTATACTATTGTCTTCTGTTGAACGGGGAAAGTGAAAGAGCTATGGTAACTACTACCTAGGCCCTAGGTGATGGGTCAACTTGTTTACGGATTTTGCATTCCGTATAGGATGATCCAAATCGGCCAAGGCTGACCTTACCATCAGGGGGTGCCAATATTACCAATCAACCAGGGGCTACTTACTATCGCGGTCAAATAGGTGACGTTCAACTACTTCACCAGTGACGACGTCAGTGCAGCAAATGTACTGTACTGTATAGAGTACGGGCTGATTATGACGTACTGTACGCTAACACTGGAGCATAAACATTACTGGAATTCCAGTGAAATTGCTAGGTCCACCCCTTCAGCCGTCTCCATCCTTTGGGCAGCGGCTGCATGCCCATTTAATATTTGAATGGTCAGGTCACATGATCAGAACCGGCCAATCCTGGCTGCTGTTGCCAAGAGGATGCCATGAATTGCAGGCTCTTCATTGCCTAATCTGTGTCATGCGACCAGCAGCAGGGGGGCGCTAATGGTACATTTTAAGTAATGAATTATTCCACTATGCTGTACGCATCATTACAAGCACTGACGTAGAACAACACGGCCGAAATTTCGAGCATCCCCAGATATTTTAAACAACATAAAACCAGCTTTTTCTTTGTAATATCCTCTGGCACGCAATTCAAATTGCATTGTATTTTTAACGATTCGGAGCAGGTTAACATTTTACGGAGTGCGGTACAACCCGACCAACATTCGGAAATAACCTTCTGGCATATTTACGGTCGAAACAAGAACAGAGGATCTTCCAGCTCACTAATTACCTGTCGCACGCACTTCCCAATTACCGTTCGCACCACACACGTACATACACACACACACACACAAAAAAAAAAGGGGGGTCGTGTAATATACACCCTAAAACTTATAAAGAATTTAACCACCCTCCCCCTTCGCTCTCCTCTTACCGGGCAGCGTTGCCACATCGGTCCGTTCGAAGGATCAATACAGGCCGACAGGCACTGATTCGAGCCAATTGAATTATCGAGCTGGAGACGAGGGTAATGATCAGATCGTATAGAGGGTGGGGGTGGGGGAGGAGGTAAAATGGGGGTGGTCCGAGAGTGGGATGCGGGTAAGATCGGAAAAGTGGACAAGACGACCAAAAATTGGAAAACCCGGACCCGCCGAGCTGGTGGCCAAATCTGGCAACACTGCCATGCAACAATGCTGCTCCAACCCCTCTTCCTCTCTCCTGCTTCGCTGAAGAGAATCCAAGAACCCAAAAGGAAGAGAGGAGAAGGGGAATGCTCTTTTCCCCACCCCCTGTCCCAAAAAAAAAATTTCCATTACATTTTTTTTCCCCCTCCCCAGCCTTCTTCTCAAGCTCTGGCCACAATTTTTTTTTTGTACCCTTAGCTTATTTGCAGTGGGTTTTTCTAGCTGGGGCTTTGCTAAGGTGGGGCCTGGGAGCCTCCTGGTACCGCCTGGCACAAAGGCAACCACACATGTCACATCAGTGGTGGAGTAACTTTTTTTTATAACACTGCTCTGTCCTTACCCTCCCAGCATCCAGTTTTACCGGACATGCTGAGATTTTCGCATATGTAAATCACAAGTGCCTAACGGATCATTGTAATAAAAAAGCGAGATGAAAAAAAAAAAAACTCGCTCATGGTCGCAGGCGGTGGGGTGGAGGGTGGGGGAAAAAAAATCAAATTCTTTTCCGGATCTCCATAGCAAGATTGGATGGTACAGCCTGCAGGGTATAGCCCGGAGAGCATATAGTCTTAAAATAAAATTGCGCTTGCAAAAACTCTATACAGGCCGGAGACATTGCCTTCTTCCTGCGCCTAACCAAGTGTTTGAAATTACAGCCAATTGAGCATGCAATTAATAGCTATGTCCAAAATTAACAGTGCTCTTTTATTGTGGTCACTCCAGAAGATTTCATGGAGCCCATGCGTTTTATTACAACCTGTACAAACAATATGTTTTGTCAGCGGGATGGACAAACAGCCCATATTTGAAGTGCATGTGTCCACACCCTGCAGCATTTTTGTTAACCAGCTGGTGCAGAGAATGTTATTTGTGTTGAGTTTGGCATGAAAAACATAGCCACATGGTGACATTTTGCCTTCTGCATGAGGTGTTGCATTAATGTTTTGAAGCATGTGTCACATCATTTCCTAAAATCTGACTCACCCCATGTATATCAGTAATATCACTATTATTATGTCCATAAAAACAGTTTCAAAATTAACTTGGAAAGGGAAATTTTAAAATATATCAATATGCACATTGCAAATTTACAATTTCTGCAAAGGTCACATGACTTTAAATATCTAGCAAATGCACATTTAGAAATATTGAACGCTACTTGTACAAGAGTTTTACCAGGACATAAGTAAGTTTACAATGTGTACTTCTCGCAGCATGCAGTACAATCAGAAGCAGAAAACAAATGCTTCTCAAATTAACCACGACAAAATATTCACAAATTTTGTGTTCTTAGCTAACTCTACAGCCATGCAAAATTAGGCAAAATGCACAGGCCCAACCTTGACATCTTATCATAACTCTTCAGCAATAATTTCTTGCTGTCACGTCTCAAGTTGACAATCCTATGCACAATTTTCACAAAAATGGTTGGTGATACTGGCTATATTTTTCTGTTGTTCACATTTATTGTCTTCCTGATTTCTCTCTTTGTTGGATTGCACCTTTGCGCTCATTTCACATGGGAAGTGTCAAAAATTAGGCCAATTTATTCTTTGCTATATTACATGTTCCTTCCAGGAAAAAAAAACACTTTAATTCTCCCTCTCTTACCAGAAATTTGAACATTGTCATTAAAGCTATCTTATGCAGGAGTAGATGTCATAACAGTAAAACTGCCACTTGACTGTCACAGAATATTGGGTGTCCCCATTACTAACTTGACAAAGACAATATGAAGCCAGTTCACAGATACACTACACTGCATCACCCATGATAACCCCATAATAATGTCTCCTTACCTGATTCAGATCGAGCAGAAGTGACGCTGCTGCCTGGTGATGCGCATGAGGGTGCTGATGAGGGTGGCTATGCTGGTGTGGATGCCCATGTGAGTGAGGATGGGCATTGGGTGATGCCTGCTGTGTTGCAGCAGAGAGAAAGGATGCTGCCAGTGATGCCTGAGGCTGCGACGACAGTAGCGCCTGAGATGAGTGGCCCAGAGGTGAAGGGAAGGACTGTTGCAATTGGTGTGCTTCCCTTTGCTCCAGCTGCTGCTGCTGCTGTTGCTCTTGCATATGTGACTGGTGGTGGTGGTGACTGTCTCTCAACCTTGCACTTCTCCTCACTGGGCCCAATGGAGTTGGAGGAGAACGCCGGGAATTGTGCGATAGAGGCGACGGCACTGGCGTGTTCAGGCGGCGTTGGGATGGGTGGCGACGTCGCACCCCACTCTCAAGAGGTGGAGGAGGACGTGATATGTGCTCACCCCACAAGTAAAATGGAGCCACTGATGATCCCGAAGTAGGAGAAGTGACAACATCCACACGCTCCACCGATACTCGCCGTCGCTTCCTGTTGGGACTCTCGCTCTGCAGAAAAAAGATCAAATCACACTTAAAGGCTGAACATGGAATAATTTGATACACCAAGAAAATCTTGGTATTGTAGTCTGCTGGCACAGCCAAGCTCTACTACACAGTAAGGTTCAATGAAGTACCATTCTGCAAAGGGTCTGGAATGCAAATTCTTCCTAGAAGAAAACAAAACTACTTTGGCAAACTGTGGTGATTGTATGTCCCTGATAAATATGAGCATAAAACAGGCGTCATCCACAACAATGGACGTTGGTTAAGATGTGCTCCGTGAATCTTGTTCCCCAAACTTCCCTAGCCCTTGATTATTATTTCTGGAATTCAGGGACACAAAGTTAAAATTCTTCTCTTGGTCAAAACAGCCCACAAATTAATCTGCAAAAAGCTACTGTTTCTTACATCTACACTACCGAAAAAAATCCTCCACATAATGCACCGTCCCTGACCTTCTTTCATCACACAACAAAATTCCTTCAGGAAATCTAAGTCCACATTCTTGAGTTAAAATATTACTTATTCTTCTTAACAATCACTCCTCCCTCAAAGGATAAACTAACATTACAACGTTCTATTGCGGACTATTCCAGATTAACTGGTGTGACAACAGCAGATTTTGCCTGGCCATGGCATGACTTCCAATAACACTGGCACAATGGTGCCTTGTCAACGTTTTTTCTCCTATGACTGCCTCCTTATGCACTACAAAACATGATTTCTTACGCAGCTTATTAAAAGAGGGTGTACTATTTTACTCTCACTACTAGCCACCTAGAAACAGGTCCACAAGCGACCTACATCATAGCAGCACATTTTTTCTCTTTCTCTGGCGCACCCTTGGTCAAAAAGCTGGACATGCCTTTGAGTACGGGTTCCAAGAAAATAAAAGGTAATGGGGAGGGGACATAGGGTCACCCTGGGGGTGGTTAAAAGGAGGACGACAAAGAGGCCATCCAGCAGGGGCAGGTGAGGAGGGAATGGTTGCCCAGGCTGACAACAATGCCAGCTGGGGGATGGGGGCCATTTTCCCTTCTGGTAGGTGGGGAGGATGGCAGGACAAAGACAGGTGGGTTGGGTATGACCCTTGGGTTTTCGCAGGACCCTTCTTCCCCATCTCCGCCTCTTCTCTTCTTCTTTTGGACACGGCACAAAGTTTTCCTAGCAACGGTCCACTGGATGCGTCTCTGTCGGCGCCGTCGGACGCGTACTGCCAAAGACCACTGCGCGCATTGTTGGGACCAGAATAAATTAGTATCACGCAAACTGAATATGAATCAGGCCGTTGTAGCTCGCCGAGTACACTCCCGGAATAAGGGGAAAGCCTGGTGTACTCTATGGCACCTTAATTTTCAATCTTTCTTCTATTTACAGTTGAATGAGACATTAGCTCGGTTGACCAGATGCACAGAATCTATCGTGGGCCGGTTTATTCACCGTCATTCACTCTGAATATTGATCCACAGTATCTATACCTACCCTGCAAATAACTTTTCCCCCAACCGTAAGCACTGGCAAAATATAAATCAGCTTTGGAAAACTACGCAAGCGCTACCTACATACTATATACGAGCCGAGTTTGTACTAGGCACTGTACACTGTACTGCTGGTTATAAATCTCTCATAGCTTGTTAACCTTCAGTAATCATGTCATTGGGCAGGGTTGCATTAAAAAACAATTTTTTTAAATACTTCCTGGACTTTGATCGAGAGCTGCGATTTTTGGCCTAGAAATGTGCTCTCATATTTTTTCTACATTCATCAGCGCAACTTTTTTTTTTTGTAAAACAAGTCATAAAGGCGAGTCCTGAGAACATGCCGTTCAGTCTCAGAACCGAGCTGAAATTTTCGCCAAATTGCAAATTCATTCGAAACACTCGTCACGCTGAACACGAATCATAATTTCTGTTATCGGAAGGAAAAGCCCTGTGAGGATGTCCGGAGGGGTGTGCACATGGCAGGAGATCCGGTCACGTGTCGTTGTCCTTTGCACTCGGAAATGCCTTTTTCTCCGGCAAAACCAGGCACAATGGGTGAGCATTGCCCAGCTGCCATAATTTAAGCCAACGCAACGCCGAAGATCCTCTTAAAAACACCCCACTTGGATTGCTTTATTGATAAACGACTAGTGAGGTTGTAAAGAGTGAGTGCACTGTACAATGCAACCATGTGCTATTAGAAACGGCTGCCCTTTTGCTCCGGAAGGTGTGGGAAATACAGGGGGGGACACTTTGGAAAATGCCTTCAGGAAGGCCAATTTGGGGAAGGAGGGGGACCAGGGACCGGGAACGAAGAATTTGAGAGCGCAGGGACCACTGCTGCCAAACCCATCACACGATCCCACACTGCCTGAGTCCCATAAATTGCCCCAAAGTGTCAGCCTGCACCATGGTCCAAGGACTTTTTTCCGCAAGACCGCATTTCCCCCCATGTACCCTAGGGGCATGGAAAATGCCCAGTGCCAATATCCTACACAATATTAATAGAGGCGATCGTTGCAATCGTTGCAAAATGAGATTCCCCCCCCCCCCCTCCCCACCGCTCACTTTTTAATGTGCCTCCTATAAGATTCCGGAGAACTAGGACAGCCTGTTTTTGTGTTTATCAAAAAAATGTGTGTGGCAGGTTTGGGAAACAGAACCAGCCAACTCAGCGGACCAACAACTGAATTTCGCCCTGGACTAGAGAACATGTGGTAGTTAGCAGTAAAGGTGATGGTGGTAGTGGTAAAGTGGAGAAGACGAAGGAAAAAAAAAAATAGTAAAAGATTGCGGAACCGAGTTGATGCGACCTGAAAAACCGGTCGCCAATGTCCCTCTGCTCCTTCCCCTGCAAGACAACCCGGGGGCCAAAGAGACCCCTGTGACCGTACCCTACAACGATCCTCCGGGGACCCATATAAAAATATATAAGGGGGGTCCTCCCTTTTTACGACGCCCGGATATAAGCGCTTTAACCCGTGACGCCATCCGGTGACGTCACTTTTTCCCAGAGAGACGACGTCTCATAATTTAATGGGAAAGTCCTCTTCAGCTCCGTTTCCCTATTTGTCACACTGTTCTAGTACGACTGTCCCCATACAATGGCTAAGGGTACGCTAATTTGTGCAGTTCTTTCGACCGGGCGTCATCACACTTAAAACACTCTCTTTTAAATCGATGCGGACATTGTGCTCCGCCTTGGACATTCTTCAAGAACAAGCGTCTTGGTTCACTGCCAGACGGAATTCCCCCCTAAAAATGGTTGAAACATACTGACCTTCCGAGAGTCATCTTGAGGAGGTGCCTGCCTAAAAAAAGGCGGAGAGTGTGCTATCTGCACAGGACTCAGTCTGGATCCTGGAAGCATCTCTGAAACGGGAAGCAGAAAAGCCATTTAATGCCATCATACATAATTTCCATTTGCATGCACTGTTTACATGCATTTTGCAGGGTCACGTGGGGTAGTTTATGCTAATATTTCCAGCGTTACCGTTAATTAATGTTCCCATATTTAAATACATGCTGCCTTAAATCATTAATTGCCAACCCAATTTTTTTTTTCCGCCAGGGAGTCCATGTCATCAGAGGAGCATTACAGTCACCTACAGCTCGTTAATGAATTCCTAAACATTATTCTCACCCCCATTTTTTTTAGGATGGGGGAGGAGTGGTGGGGTGCTATAATCCGCCTATGGTTGGAACTATACTATGAAAAAAAAAGTAGGCAGCCCCGCCCATTTCGGAACCTATATTTCCCCAACATAGCGGGCGTCGCGACGGTTCGATAGAACTCTCCCCCAGCCTGTTTTCCCCCATCCCCCTCCCGAAACTCCCCCTCTGCACACCCCCATCCCAGCCCTCCCACAAAGCTTAATCGGTGTCACCTTAAAGGGGAGGCGACGCCCGCCCGCCAACCTTTAAACCGATATCCTCTTAAACAAGGGAGAGCCTCAGGTGACAAGCGGCTATCGGATTTCCGGCCGGGTCACGTCGACGGACTATCTGCCGGATAAGACCGAATCATTGCAAGGCGTGGGAGGCCCCCAGGAAATTTTTTGCAAAAAAAAAAAAAGTTTCGCGATTATTTATAGGAGCTGGCGTTTCATGCCACCACACAAAAAATATAAGAGAGAGAACTTTTTGGTGGGTGTGTTTGCACAACCGGAGTACCAATCACCATAACCATTTCCACAAGGCGCGGTTTTCACCCCCCCTCCTCTTACACTGAGCCAAGAACCTAACCGTGAAATAGAAATCGCCAAGTAGTCCTTGGGACTGGGCTGTTGTAGCGAGACCAGCTTAAAAACTATGGTTGGCTTTTTCTCCGAAACCCCCGACTCATCAAGCCATAAACCTCAAAAATCTCCCTCAACTCTCCGGGGGAAAAACGAGCTTATACGGTGGGCCATACAAGAACCAATGCCCTGTTGCCACACCGCGTACTGTGAATATAAAAAGCAGCGAAGAAAAAGACACTATCACATGCCCTTGAAGAGTGAGGCCTCTCATGGGGAGGAAAAACGGACGCACCCCATGGAAATAATAATGATCAAGTAAACAAGAACTTCATATATAAAATTTTTCCATGGTATACACCTGAGGCACATAACCTTTTGCGGTATATTCGCATGCACGAGTGTCGGGCACTACGCAGTACTGGCAAGTCAACGCACCAGAACTATTCCTGTGCCACATTGATGCGACTCTCTCATTAATTTTTGCAACCGCACTAATTGGGACTTTAGCAATTACGCTCGCTATCCACATACTTTTATCATTCGGTCCTTTTAAAGATGGATTACATTATGGAGGGGAATTGATCCAATTTTTTTTTTGTAAGAAAAAAAGTAAAAAGGGCATATCTTGGGAGAAGGCAAGTGTAACTTGCCTTCCCCTTTCCAGCTGCCTCTTCTATTGATTCTAGGAGAGATCCTCCCCTTCTCCCAACCCCCAGCACACTCTACCCCAGCACCACTCTCTCTCCCCTCTCTCTCCCTCTCTCTCTCTCTCTCCACCACACCCAACCTCTCATCCTAAGCAAATGAGGCTCCGGGTTCGATCCCCCAGCACCCCCGAATAACCACACAGCGACTGCGCACATCGTACCCTCCGAAATAACATCTATATCTACACACACACATGCGGGTATTTCGCGGAGTTCAGCCTCTGCCTGCTTCCAAGTGGTCACTCACTTCCTGCTCGGTGCAAGCGCAATGTTCCTCTCTCAGAATTTCATACTTTAAAGCTACCCTTCAATAGGAAAACCACGCCGAAAGTAGTTGTTTACAAAATTTAAACACTGACATTATCTAACTGAAGGTTGTGTAACTTGTAACTGCTCACACTTTTGAGACATGGCCAATTTGATAATTGCCTATTAATGTGATGGTAAATTAGCTTTTTGGGTTAGGATCAGCGGCTCTCACATTATTCCACTCTTTCCCCCCTGCTTTTCCATACAGTGTGGAGCGAGGTGCGAAAACACACAGTGCACTGTAGGAAGGTTTGGCTACCTTCTAAAGTTAGAGTACCACTATAATCTAGTTCAGAATTTAGCACAGTGAAACCACCACTGTCACCATTTGAGACAGGGCAGAAAAGTTAACCCCAATGATGTCAGAGAACCAATGTTTGATGATAACGCCAGTTGCACAGTATGCATAATGCTGTATAAGCAGCAGTCCAACTTTCCCTTCCAAATACAACTCAAAAAACAATGTTGCTTTCCGTGATTCTTGTTTCAGACACAATGACACAAGTGAAGGCTGTCTGGTAGAGCCAGTTGCAGCAGCTACGGCCATTCCTGCCACATTATTAGCTCGCTACATGCAAAGAGTGCTCCGTAACTATCAGGTACAACGGAACTATTATTCCTTATCAGCAACTTGGTAGCCAGCTATCTCCAAGTAATTGCAGATGCATTGGGAAATGTGCACATGCCAAAATATGGGTGGGTACTGACCTGCCATTGGTCTGCGGGGAGTAAAGTCAAAGGGCAGTGAGGAGGCCCCTGAGTGCAGGTCCATTCCTGGCGAGGCCAAGTTTAGCCCTGGACTGAGGCTGAGTAGAGACGAGGCCGCTGTGGCATTGAAAAGGGGTGTGTCCTGTTGACAAAAAACACAACAATAATAGCACAGCGATTCCCAGCTGATGTCACATGTACACCTAGAAGGCCCTACTTTTCCAACCACCGCTCTTTTAGTTGAGAAAATGAAAGTTGATATGAGGAAAGAGAATATGGCACCAACCCACTTCCCCTATTTCCAACCCACCAAGCTACATAAAAATGGAGGGCAAGGTCACCATGTGGCAACCATGCTACAAGAAAATTCTCCCCAGGGAGGAAATGAAAATTGCCAAACTCTTTTACACAACATGATCCTGCCAAAACTTTTCACTTGCTTTCTCACCAAAATTTATTGCAGTCCAATTTCACCAATATCTTCACACTTTTGTCCTGGGTGTTAAATTTCCAGCAGCTAAATACTCGTTTACAGAGCCTAAACTTCGGAAGTAATGATTCTCAGTTAATAATTTACCATCAACTGTCAATTTTCTGTAAGACATCTTTTCATGAATCCTTATGACTTGAATGCAAGATGAAAAACGGGATATGTCTGAGGTATGTAAAGAGTGCACTACATCGCACAAATCTCTATGAAATATAAGCAATCTTATACATTCACTCAGCATTAAAATATTTAAAAACCTATTGATGCATTCTCATTGAAGCTGCAATTTACAGTTTCTTTATAATGTGTACCACCAAGTGAACGCTGCAGTACAGTATGACACATCATGTCAAGTGTTTACATACAAATTGGATTGGTTTCCAGCAATTTCTTAGAGAATGCCTTAGTCATCGAACAAGACAGTCCAAAAAGATTAAGAATCCATTGGCTTCACAAGTATTCTGGCAGGACATATTCCCACAGAGTCCAAGATGTCCAAATTACACAACTGGTTATGCACTATCATACAAGATAAGGATTCATAACCACACCTGTGCACAGATTGTGATGTTCAGTGGTGGCGAAATCTGCCTCCTATCGCCCCCGCTTCCTCTCCCAGTGGCGCCGTCCTGATGGAAGAGCGACGCTCCAGGAGAGGCCAAGGATATGGCCGGCGGACTCAGGTTCAGCTGTGAGGGCGAATGGGCAGATTTTGGGAAGAACTGGTGTGCGGCTGCCGCTGCAGCAGCTACAGCTTCCTTCTCCGCTGGCTCCCTCTCCCGCGCCTCCTTCTGGCTGGCAGAGGACACTACCGGCATCACGATCCTTCAAGATCGCTCTGCCTGCAAGCATAAAAAGGGTTTACTATTAACAGAGGCAGTTAATCCAGTCTGGCAAATTAATCCAAAACAGTATCCACATGACCTTTTCCAAACAAAAATTCCACACCGTGGCATTAACTCCAATAGCAATAGGCCCATGACACTTATCCTAATTCTTCTTCGCATCATTATATTAATGGAAAAGTTGCTTACAACACACACTGCTTACACCCAACTACAATATTTTGAAATTGACTGGCACACAATGGTCTGGGTTATGAAAGTGGGAATGTGAAGATGCATCTTACAGTGACAAAGTGTGTGTGTGTGTGTTTTTTTTTTTCATCCAGGTACCTCCCATGCAACGCACAATTATTACAGCACCCTGACGCACATATTTAGACCACACACAAGGCTCCCCGAAGGCAAGTGCCAGGGCAAGAGCAAGGGTGGGGCCTCTCTACGATGTTCACACACATCGGAAAGCCCAATGCGACACTTGACTGTTAGGCCTAATGAGCGTGCCAGTTGGCCACCCTTCTGTATGTTAACTGTGGCGCAGGATACATGGCATATTTTTGTAATTAGAACACTGTGGCTATTTTTGGAAATAACAGTGACACATCAAAACCAGGCATGACTAAGACGGCTACTATGTTACGAATCACTTCCTCTTTTTTTTCACATGTGCAAACCACATCCTGCACTATTCATTGGTAACACTTATATTTTTGAACAACGCTGTATTGCGGACTGATTCCTCTGTTTGTACAGCTGACATATCCGCATCGTAAGGTATGCCCGGGCGCTTCAGCGTCCAAATTTCAATTTAACAGAGGACTTGGTCCAACACTTTCTACCAGGGGGATACTCGCATTCTATCCGGGCTTAAAAACTGTCGAGGCTTAGCTCAGAACACCGACTACAGACTGGATTGCAATGCTCGTGGTACAATAAAACTTGTATACACTCGACTTTACACCAGAAACTTGTCCATTGCGCACTTTGGTATTTGTGTAGAATTTTGTGGCATAAAGTGGAAAGCTGCTCAGTATGGAATGTTTCAGAATGGAGCGACAACGCTACAGGCAGGTTGTAGTCATCAGCAAATAAGAATAATCCCAATTTTCATGTAGTACAAGTAAGCGCTTTGAATGTCAGCTACCGGGTGTCACATAACGCTGCATGTCGCATCCACGTCTGGGCCTAAACCAGTGGCACATCACCGCTGTTCATCGCAGTGCAATCCAGTCCAACGTAGGCAAATCATCAACCCCGACAGCACAGCAAGTGTCCCCCTGCACATTTCGGCCATCTTTCCCCTGCGGACTTGTAAACAGTACCGGTGTCAGCACTGTCACGAGCCAAACATGACTGCCAATTCCAAAAAAAGGTGCTCTGAGCAACGTCATGACACCACACTTTTTTTTTGGTGTGTTTTTCCTTCAGGGCCTCACCAATTGTCACATACCCCCCCACCGGCACAAAGGAACCTTGGTTGCCTCCCCCAAGATGCCAAGAGAACCAGAAGAAGCGGCTTAAGACAAGGCCAACTTCCTCACGTGCCTACTAATAGTAACTTCCTCTCTGAACATCAACTCACCTCCAATGCGGGGCAAAACACTTGCACTTCTCCCCCCCCCAAAAAATAATGAATTGTCAGCTTCTCGAAGCCTACTTCATGAGTGTTCTTCCTTCTACTACTTTTTTTCGTGTGTGTGGTCCTCCCTTTCGAAGGAAGGTTTTTTGGGGGGGCTTTTTCCCCCCCTCCTCCTCTCTCTTGTCTCTCTACAGGGAGAGTGGAAGATCTGGGCGGCCCGAGAGAGAAAGGGGAGGGAGAGAGAAAAAGGGGAACAAGAAAGAGAGAGGGATTTGAGAGAAGGTGGGGGGAGAGAGAGGGGAGGAGGAAGAGAGAGGGGTGGGAGAGATCCAACACGATCCGCAGCCCGCACTAGACTGGCCCGAGCGAGGCGAGGGGGAACCAGCAGTAGGGAGAGGGAGCCGCCTGCTAGAGGGAGGGCAGGGGGGCGCAGGCAGAGCGAGGGGAGATTCCACAGCGCCCCCACACACCCAACAGCAAGCCCAACCCTCCAAACCCCCGGCTCTCTGTGCGCTGCCAGGCGGGCGGGCCTCCCCTTCGCTTTTTTTCCCACCCCTCCTGCATGCGTGTGTGTGAAACGCCCTCCCTCTCTATGCGTTCGAAACTATCTGGGAGAGTACAGGCAACTCAGGCCATTCACGCATCACTTATGAAGCCGAACCCGGTTCGAAACGGGCCAACTATTCGGTGTTGCCAACCGTCCCATTAGACTGCGTTCTTATGGGCAGCGTTGCCAACCGTGCCATTGGTTCCTATGGGAAGTGTTGCCACTCTTGCCAACCGGCCATTTGACTCCACTGCTTGGCTCCTAATGGGAAGCGTTACCAACCGTCATAATTATTAGGTCCGGCTATGGTATGCGTTGCCAACCGGCCATTTGGCTCCACTGTTTGTCTCCTAGTGGGCAGTGTTGCCAACTGTCCCATTAGTTCCTATGGGAAGTGTTGCCACTCTTGCCAACCGGCCATTTGGCTCCACTGTTTGGCTGATTGGCTCCTAATGGGCAGGGTTACCAACTGTCCCATTGGTTCCTATGGGAAGTGTTGCCACTCTTGCCAACCGGCCATTTGGCTCCACTGTTTGGCTCCTAATGAGCAGGGTTACCAACTGTCCCATTGGTTCCTATGGGAAGTGTTGCCACTCTTGCCAACCGGCCATTTGGCTCCACTGTTTGGCTGATTGGCTCCTAATGGGCAGGGTTACCAACTGTCCCATTGGTTCCTATGGGAAGTGTTGCCACTCTTGCCAACCGGCCATTTGGCTCCACTGTTTGGCTGATTGGCTCCTAATGGGCAGGGTTACCAACCGTCATATTAGGTTCATATGGGCAGCGTTGCCAACCGTGATGTTCGGGGTCATAATTACTGGCAGTGTTGCCATCCCTGCTATTCGGTTCATATGGGCGGTGTTGCCATCCATTTGGTTGCGAAAATGTAGGTGAATACGTTTTTAGACGAGCTGCCCCAGCTCCATTGTTGTTGCTTGACTGTTCGCCCTAGCGCGAATGTTGTGCGGATGTTTAGAAATGTACTGTACAGTACTGTACTGTACGATGTCCTGAATATCTGATGGGGTTCAATGCAGAATGTTCGGCTCTCGACATTCCGTTGCTTTTCCTGCGTCACTGTTCTGTGTTGCGATGAACTAATTGTAAAATGCAAATATGTGCAGGGCAGTGGACTGCCCATGCCTCTAGTTCAAGATGAGGGTGCAGAAGAAGTTATGGCGGCTTGCAACCAGAACCGCTATGCCAGTTCATGGACTTGTCGGGATTGCTTGTTGCTTCTCTTGTAGCTAGCTGCTGGAGTAAACAACTGAGACTTGAGAATGTGCCACATTGTAAATCAAAATTTAGGGCCAACTTTACCTGAATGCCAGCAATAAATGAGACATTTATGACCGCGTTCAGAAGACACTGGCACGAATGCTTACTGGACAGTCTGGACATTTACTGAACCTTATTTGTTGTTACCAGCAGGGATTTGACTGATACATTCGTGAGTGCTGTACTTTCCAACAGAATTGTAGCCAAGGGGGTAATCACTTCGGTACTCCGGTGTACACCTGCAAGTGGTACTCCCAGGTACTCCTTAGGTACTTTACTCTTTGGTACTCCTTGGTACTCCTTGAATTAGGCACTCCAGTGTACACTTTTCAGTCCAGTGGTTACCCCCTTGATTGTAGCTCCCTATTGACTGATTTGAATAATGTGAGACCAGCAGTGCTTCTTCTCACGTATTAATAATTTAATTTTAATAATATTTTCTTCTCACGTATGAAGACTTTCAGTCACTGTCACCTATAACGACAATAAAGGTAGTTTGTAATCGCAATAGTATTATTTAACTGCCATTAGCTCCTAATGGACAGTTAGAAAAAGTGAGCTACCAGACAAAATGTTTGTACGGCAGTATTGCTGGGTATAGCGTATCTAGGTGATGTTGATACCAGCTGCAGGGGTGTTTAGTCTGCGATGAGAGGTCGAACGAAAGCATGCCCAAAGTATTGTATAGGCAGAGGATTTGAAGTATACAACGTCTGGACACAGAGAAATTTCGCAACTGATTTGAAAATATTGTTAAGAATAATGTGATATCGTCGACAGTTGCTGCCAAATTATATTCTGCTGGTATTCGAACGAGCCAGAATAAGATAATTTTGTGCATGTTATAATGTGGTTTATCTTAACACATTCTCCGTTGTGCACATACAGATTGATGCACTGCCCTAATTCCCCGTTAAAGGAAGCAGTTATGGGATTTTCAGCCCAAGTAAACATTTAAAAAGAAACCCGCTGAAAGAAACTATCAGGTCCACATTCTTTCATCGGAATTTGAACCGGTTGCTGGGGTAAACAATCCATAACTTATTCCCTAAAACTATAGGGACCTTGGCAGTGCATATACCAGAGTATCAGGAAATTTTTATAAGCCCAAGAATGGTGGTGATTTTCTATTTTCATCTTTACAATGGAATGACAGTTTGTCAAGTCTGCATTTATAATGCAACTGATATCCGTGAAATAACCAAAGACAACAGTCCTTTATAGATCAAGTGATCAGCAAATAACGAGGTTCATCCTGCAGGTTAGGTAACCCATGTGACTCATCTGGAGCACCTGCTGCCGTCTTGTTAGGAGCTAATCTACAGGCTGTATAATATTCCGGTATACTGCAAGGGCTATATAAGGGTTATACTGTACAGAAGAAATGACAGTGAGCAGCAAGACGGGCAGTGAGGCTTGTAAAATTTAACATGACGGCGCGGCGGGCTCCAAGTTGCGGCATTGCTGCTGCAGAGGACCTATACACCCAGAGAGCGATGTGATGCATACCGTAGTAGTAATGTAACCAGAGAACCTTCTGAATGCAACCATGAGACGAGAGTCGCAGGCTTGGCTGCCCTGCCTGGCTGGTTGGGTTGAGCCTGGGCTGGCTGGCTGGCTGGGTTTGGTGGGTGGGTTTGGTTGGCAGGCATCTGCAATATAACGAAGGAAGGCAAACTGGGGGGGTGATGGCAGAGTGGCAAGTTCCCCTGCCAACAGGGAGAGAGGTTGGGGGGTTCGATCCCCACGAACTGCCTCGGTTGGAAATAACCTCGCAGGCCTGCTTTGATGAACAAAATTATTATGCAGTATACATAGTATAGTGTGATGTATACAGTACACATATGGCACAACTTGGGAGTCCTAAATATGCATGGTGCACTGATCAATCATTTAAAAAAAAAGTAGATGAGAAGTTATGTCACAGACACTACAGTAGTTGTCATCATTGTTCTGTCTCTATTGTTGGGGTACATACCATCACTTTTTTTGCATCAACATTCCCCTCTTATTGAAGTGGGAATTAGGCAGTGCGTCACCCTTATTCTACTGGCAGGCCTGTACGCCACGATACTGGCTGGGAAACGAACCAAGGATAGGCAGCAGATTACGAAAGCGTCACTCACTGCAATATTTTGGGCCCTTCTGCAGCTGTAATGTAATAATTACTGAAGAGAAAGCACCAATTATTACAACTCAGAAGTACATTTTTTTTAAAAAAAATGTGCTAATTTAAAATAATGGCATGCAGGTCTACACTAGACACCAGGCTTGATATTTCTCAACCTGGTTATACATGCGCATTTTTGTGCAGTCATTGTTTTTTTTACTACTAACCCTTAGGAAATAAAACCAGGCCTATTATAATCGTCATTCTGATAAAACGTGTTAGATTACAAACTCACGTGTTCGACCTGACCTTCATTATGCAATGCAGTTTAAAAGTTTAATACCAATGCCATTAGCAGTTCTTCAGACTTTGGGTGGTTTTTCCCTGTTGATAGTGTAGTATACATGGACATTTTTAGACATCAAATAACAAATGGAAGAGGCTACTTATCAGGCTATGGAGAGCGTCTGTATTGATAAAACCAGCTATTCATGCTAGTTGCACTCTTCTGATTTATTCTTATTGTCAACTGACATGTATATTAAATGACTGTCATCATGGATAAACCAGCTGCATCATTTTCACATGATTTCAGTGGTGTGATTGGTCCAAGCGTATATTATTTGAACTTCGATCATTGTCCGTAATGCGCCGTATTTTAGCGATAGAGGGCGCACATATGTAGTGTACAGTAGCTATGTGTGCGGATGATATATCGCTCATGACGCTGTACTTAGTCATACAGTAAAACACAAGTAGATTGAAAAAAAGAGGTTGCACTCAAATCCTGAACAACCTGCCAGGATGTTCCAGAAGATCCGTCCTATGCTATTAAACGCGCATTTGAATTCTATACAGGCAGTACTCCTTTTCATTGCCGTGGCATGATTGGTCGACCAACGTCATCAAACTTCCTGCCATTAGTGCGCAAGCGATTTTTTTTCTCTCTCTCTTTCCCCGACACCGTGCACAGGGGAAAGGCATGGGTGGTGACGCATTTATTTCAGCGGAAAAACACGCAACGGATTGAAAATGCAATCGAGAATTATTGAGGTTATATGTGAAGATCCCGTCAACTAGATCTTATGACGTCGTCTTTTGTCTTCAGCATGTGCACAGCAAATTCGTCAAGTCTGTAGTTACTACTTGCGATAATTAGTACAGAAAAACATATTTTGCCATCTTCCCCTACCCTTTTACTAAAAATGGCATATTCTGTACTTTCCCAATCATCTATCGACGAAGTATATAGATTGAGACTGGAGTCGAGGACATATTTTTGTGCGTGAGGGTCACAAACATGTTTCTGTTGAAAAATACACGGGTACAGTACTTGATAAAAACGCGCGCAGCAAAATTCTATACAACTTATTCGCATTAATGTTCATTATGGGTCATCGACCTGTACGCTCGGCAGGAAAATATTGGGTGTTGACGTATATAGCCTTGAACTATCGTATATTGCCACAAGTAAATTTTGCAATTGAACGTCACTACTTCAGATACTGGGTAGTCGTGGAACTTTCTTAGTAATTATTACAATGCAATGGTGTCATTTTTGGACATTAAAAAAGCCAGGTATACATCTATAAATTTTATTAATCAGTAAAAAAACTAATACGGTACATAAACATTCCGGGTGGAATTTTCGTCCCACTGCTAGTTACTGATAACTTAGCAGTAGGCCTACCAGTGTTGGGAATGGCTACTGATAATAAGTTAGCAGTAGGCCTATAGCTAGCAGTGGGACGAAAAATCCATCCGCACACTCTAGGAGAGTGTCCCGGAAAAATTTCAACATTTGAACTACAGAAGTAGCAGTCACTGCTCATCCTTCGTTGTATGGTTACGCCTATTCTTATTATTGGTCCGCCGCATATTGTTTATACCACGACTCTTCCGATTGGCGCCCCCTCACACACAACAATACGAGTAACACATTGTTGAGGTCATTTCTCTGGAAAGCCCAAAGCCATTAACAAACAATCAGGCTTTTGTCGCCACCGCTGACCGCAGGCCTAGAAAAAAAAGCGAGCGAAGCGAGAGTGTTTCTAGGTTTAATGTTAATATTATATGTCGCTGTGTACCATTGTTTGTTCGTAGCAAGTTGAGTTTGAATCACGATATATTCAGAACCGCAAAACAATCGCTAACAAATGGCTCATTTTTTTTTTTTTTACATCCAACTCCCGACCTGGCGTTGTTTTGCAAAAATGTCACAAATTTATCAATTCCGCCGCATGCGTACGGGCCCTGTACGCACTGATCGATTTCCTTGTACTATTAGCCTATAATATAAAAAAAACAAAGCATTCCCTTTGTTTGTACAAATCGGCAACACTGGTGACGTCACCCGGATAGTTGGGGAGCGGTGAAGGGTAAGGGTGGGGAGGGGGGGCTTTGACGTCATTGGTCACCCTGATTTCCTATTGGTCCACGTGACCTGAACCCGGTTGCGCCATTGGCCGTATATAAGCCTCATCCCCCCCTCCGGCCCCTCTTTGAGCAGGAAAAAGGAGAGAGCTTGTCAGCTTGATTGTGTTTTGCGTTTTGAGTTTTTGAGGGACGGCCGTTTCTCTATCCCCGAGTTCCACGTCATTTTTTTCCCTTTATTAGACCCCCATCCAGAAAATAATTATCCTCACAATTTATTTTCCCTATCTATCAAAAAAAATATTCCCAAGACTACTTGGTCCCCCAGATTTTAACGATTTCACCTTCCACCTCATCATCACCCTCCCACTTCGGAACAGTCGGCCATATTGGATGTTCGACGCCATTTCGGTGTTCGAAAAGGAATTGCTGTTGGAACAGTTGGAAGCTGAAGAAGAGGAGAGTGGGTGCTACTACGACGAGTGTCGTACCTGTCACGTATGACGGCCATGGTTGGAAGCAGAGGAGCGCAGATGAGGCTGGCCAACGCCCATCAGCAGTGGGCGCATCTCAAGTCAGCAGCCGCCAAAGGTAAACGCTTTTGGGGTCCAATACAATAGTTTGCAGGTTACTTCAATGCTACTTAATAGGTGGTGGAAATGGCCATCAACTGACTCCACCGAGAGGGAAGGGGCCAGATCCAGGGCTGTTGCACACTATGGTGTTTACGCCCAAGATGTCGCCGGAGCAGAAGAGAGGACAGGTGGGGCAGCAGCTGCTGCAGAACAACAACCAGAAGGTGCAGAAGCAGAGGGGCAGTCCACTTGCGACCCCTCTTGGCTCCAGGTCTCCGCCCAGGGTAGGGACAGAGGAGTTCTATGCCGGGGCCAAGTTCAGCACCCCGCCTGCCCCCACTGCACTTCCAAAGCCGCCCTCTCGATGGACACTGGTCATGGGCTGACAGGCCTGATCCAATGCACTGCCTCTTTTATTTACATTTTTTTTGCTACCCTCGGCCTCCCCTGGAAACTGGAATCAGCAGGGACTGACACAAACCCCATTTTTGTGATCATTATTTTTTAAGAAGTTTTTTTTTTTTTTTTTGAGAATGAGAGACGCATTTGTTGGTAGTTGTGAGATTTTGTGGATGATAATGGATGACTGCAAGTGAGCATATGTGATTTTAGTGATAATGTGAGTTGCATCTCTGCATACGTTCCTTCATTTATTATTATTCTTGGTTTTAAATTGCCTTGTGTTTCTGTTAGGGTTAAATCTACGAGGGTTGCTCAGTCATAGGAGGTAGGACGGTCCCCCTTCAAAGGGTGGCTTGTTGCACTCAATTGCAAAGTTTATTGCAAATGCTATGTGATACATTTCTTTGGGGAGATTAAAAAAGAAGTTTTATCATTTTGTTGAACAGTGGCATGATATTATAAGTCATCCTGGTCAGTCATGTTTTAGCTACATAATAACTGTGTCCCGTAAGCATTTATGTTGAGTTCTGTTGATAATGTCAGGTAATTCGTAGTTTATTCAGAAAGATGCACTTTATGTAAAAAAGAAAACTTGGATAACTTCCAAACAAAAAAAAATCTTGGGCATCTTGGATCTCTTAAGAATTCAAAATTAACATTAGTTCAACTGATTTTTTTATATTTTTAAAATACGGTCACAGGTTATCTTATCAACTGAGGGTATTTTTAAAACAAAGCATTGACAATGTGTATTGGTAAGATAACTCCCAGTGTGATTCCTGACAGGATACTGCCACAATCTCTCGCACCCAGTGAAGATCGCAACACTTATAGTGGGTGCTAAAATGTTAAGCTTCCAGTCCAGTTCCTAAGACATGAAATCGTAGATTTAATCCCAATGTATAAGTTACCTTTGTCTGCATTTTCCTATGAAGCGCCTTGTGGGCACAACAATCAAGGTATTTGTGTCAATCATCGGTTAAGATAAGTTGTTCCAAGCAACTGTTGGAAGACGAATGGTAAAATTTGAAGGTCAAGAAATACACCTCCCCCTTTTTTTTCCCAGGGGGATTGTTAGTGGGCTTACCTTTTTAAACCAGACCAGTCAAGAAATTGTTTTGCTCACAGGTGAAATCAAATTGTGGTTACAAATTGCTGTCAGACTCGATCAGTTAGGTACAGTTACCCCCCGCAGTGGAGAATCATACCAGCAATAACTTGACCGAGGTTATTTTCTAGCATATAAGCTGTATGGGGCACTTTTCTCTATCTTGTTAAAAAACAAAAATAGTTTAAGGCCAAAGTAAGAAAGATATGTAGCCACACACAACCCATCGTTTTTCAAACATCATAGTTGTAAGTCATTTTCTCCGGTCACTGGTGTGATTTTGTCATTCATTACCAAACCTTAGTGAAATAATTCTTAGGACCGAAAATGTAAGATCAGTCCAGTGAGTTCCAGCGACTTTTCAAACTCAAAACTTTTTTATTTTCCTTTTTCTTATTGTTATTTTTTGAGATCAGCTTTATTGATGGACAAAGATGATGGATCTTAAGTTTCTTATGCAGAGTGGTGGACATGGTTTGACTTTTATATTTTTTATGGTGTCCAAGAAATATGTGATGATTGGAGATCTACAGTATTGTTCTTTTTTTAAAAAAAACTCTATTCGGTTGTTGGAACAGCAAAAGGGGGTTTTAACAGTGGTTTATTGCCAATAAGTTTCAGTTATTTGCCTGTTACAAGTCATTCAAGTCGACCTCGATATGATTAAGACTATAACAAGATACCTGTATCTCGTGTACACACAGACATATTCATGAACACATGACACTTAGATGTATATGTACATGTGAACTTACTTTTTTTTCTGTGTGTATACACGAAAGTCTAGTCAGAGGTCGTTTAGTTTTTTACTCGTCCATTACAATGTACATAAGATTGACTTTGTCAAGTGACTATTTTTATGATAAGAAAGATTGCCCAGAGAGTGGAGCTATTGGGTGGGATAGAGAGGGGTTGGGTGGTTGGGTGGGTGAGGAGTGTACTTTTGCGTGAACCCAGATGGGCGCACATTCCATCGCAGCTCATTGGAGAAGTGATGAGTTTCTTTTGATAAGATGGACAATGAGAGTGCTCGGAGCCATTTTTTTTTGTTTGTAATGAAATTGCGATCTCATTGGTAAGGAATCCCAACTACATAAGTGTGCATATTGCATTACGAGGAGAGTAGTGACTGTTATATCAAATTCAAAATTCTTAAAACTTGATAAGCTGTGGGGAAGTTGGCTTGGACCAAATTGAAGATTGAATCAGCGCATGTGTATCAGCCAGATCTTAGTGTTCACTACAGCGCCCAACATAAGACTTAACTATAAAGTACAAACAGCCTGCCTGAAACATGCAAAAGTACACACCCGCCAACAAAAACCAGGAAAAGTCGGACTGGCCAAATGTGTAACCAGCCGATGATTTCCTAGTTGATCATGTCAGATGATGTAGCAAATGGTGTTAACCTTTGATCGCTCAAGGTGAGGTCACTGCCGCCACCCCACCCTATGTGAAACAAGTGCCCCCTCTCTCCATCCATAACAAACTATCATTCACTGTGCATCATGACCATCATCACCAACATGAACGAGAAATGAGCAAGCCATTGTGTGATGGACGATGAACTCTTTAACCATAAAGCCCCCAGAGCAACAAGGATGGAATATTATTACAAAGATGATTTGATGATTTGTGAAGAATGGAAGAAATAGATGAAGTGATGCTGAAAAGAAGAAATGAAGTAAAAGATTTTGGCGTGCAAGAAAAGTATGAAGAATGGAAGATGAATGAAGAGAAGACAAGAGGCGAAGAGAGGAGGTGCGAGTGAGAAGAATTGTAAAATGATGGCCGAGGTGTGAAGTTTTTGGAAAGAAAGATGGAAAGAAGATGGAAAGACTAGATTTTAATATGTAGAAGTTGGATAAAGAAGAGAAGAAAAGAAGTGGAAGAAGAAAGTGTCGGATGATAGGAGACGAAGTAGATGATGCGAGATGAAGAGGAGAGTGATGCTGCGTATCAGCAAAGACTTCTGCAATCCCACCTGCCCACCACACCACCGATGAAGCCCCAGTTTTTGAGTACAAATTGGAGGGCGGGTTTTGAGTATGGGAGCCACTTTGGGGTTGCAGACCCGAGAGCCCAACGAGACGTCTTCCATTGGCCACAGGAGGACTTTTTCACCATACTACCTCTGCAGCCAGAAGGCTTCGAAGGCTCCATTTTTTTTTTCGAACCAAAAAAAAAATCCCTATCCCCCAATTTAATCCACAAATCTGACCCATCCCAGTCCTACCCTAAACCTCTGATATCCTTGATCCTGAACGAATAAACATGTATCCTTCCCCCTGAAATCTTAACCTATCCTTTTCCCCGGGCCCTTTTAAGGGCCCACAAATAATTCCCGTAAGGGAATGCGAAACAGAGCAAAACAGAGCATACTTTGGTATTTTCTTTCAGGTAGCAAGCGTAAGATGCAACCTCGGAGGCTTAAAAATTACAAGTTTTAAACTGAGCTCGCATCCGCAACAATGAAAAATTTGGGAATGCTTGTTGCCTCCCCATCAAATTTTGAAGTAGTTTCATATACCATTGGCAGGCATGTTGATATTGTTGAATGAGCTCTCCAGTGGTATAATGTCCATAATTGAAGGTAACATGACGGGAGTGCAGTAATTGGAAATTTTTTCGCCATATGTGAGTGCACAGTCACGAGTGAGCGAAAATTGCTGTCAGTAACTTCCTCTTTGGTGCACATTGCAATGTTAACAGACACGGACATATCAACCTGATAACCGACTGATAAAGGTAAGGCAATACAAGAAACTGATATGATATAAATGCAAGGCTGATTTGTACAGTACGTTACAGAGCATAATTTCCACTTGTCAAAATGTTATGCCTAATTTTTAGTAGTAATTATTGATTTGTTCCCTGTCTTTATCTCCAGATGCCAGCCAGTGTGAGTTGGGACCATCAATAACATCAATGAAATGGAAATCACTTTAAAAATGAAATAAAAATGTTGCTGAATTGGAAACACTGTCCACACTTCCATTTCCAAAAACCTGCACTTATTTGCAAATGCAGCATATTGATTAGCAATTTTATGGCCCAACCATACCAATAGCTATGCAGCATCCGGGCCAAACTCTGCAACGGCTTGTTTCTCTTTCCTAAATTGCAGATTCTTGGGAGATCTTACAAGATTGTTGAACCGCACATAGCACGGCCCAACAATGTCAGCAATGAAGGCTTCAGTGTTTGAAGCCAGTGTCTCATCTGTAAGTGCAGAGGTCATATGACATTGAAAGCTGTGAAGGTCGCTTCAATCACGTCAATATTTTCCTCAACTGCATGTTTTTTTGTTTTTTTTTCCTATTTCTGTGCAACACAGCTGTGATAGGAACAAAGAGGATCATATCCCTCTCCAGAGAGCTGTGGGTGGGGTCACTGGGAATATGTGGGTGGTGGCGTCCTTCTTGGAGCCCCAGCCGTTGCCAAGGGGAAGACTCTATTTCTGTACAAAAACCCCCGCAGCTCTTTTTTTCCCCCCCCCATCTTCATCGCACCGGAAAAACTCCCAATTACTGCCATTAAGCGTCAAAGTCACCTCTAAACTAGCAACGTATTTTAAAAATTGGCAGCAATTTGGGGGACATGATTCAGGCACGTCGATCCACCCTCGTTTTAATGTATCATCAAACACACATGGTGCATATGTGCATTTTCAAGCTAGGGGACAATATATTTTTTTTCTCGTCTATATCCCACTAGGGGTTCAAGTAGGATGGTTTTATCAAGGCGAGGTTGCCAGATATAGAACCTGCTGGATAGATAACATCCCTTTGTTCCTGATGCGCCCGTGTTGTTTTTATATGCTGTTACCATCAGCTTCGGAAAAAGCAATCTCCCCCAACCAACCCCCACATCATGGTTGCCCAGGAAACACTGTGGGGCTTCAACCCCCCCTCGTTGCCAGCATTTCCACTATATAGCTGGGTATGGCTATAAATAATATCAAAAGCTGTGGTCAAGCAATAACACAGCTGGAAATCCTGAGCACAATGCAGATACGGTGTTTTTTCCCCATTTAGAGGCGGTCTCTAAGGAGGAAAAAAGTCGTATCTGCATTGTGCTAAGGAAAAAAGCCGTATCTGACCAATGCAGATACGACTTTTTTTCTGTAGGAGGTGACGTCACAGTGCGTGTAAAGTTAGTTCTCTTTGAAATATGTGTGCATCGGCATCCCTGCTTTTGGCAGCCCTCCAGTTTAAAGGGGGACCAGCCTCCCCCGGATTTAAAGGGGGGTTATATAGGGTGGGCCTGATTTACCACCCCCCCTACTGTATACACCCCCCTTCCCCTCAGCATCACATGCCCCTCATTTCAACCTCCCCTAGTGGGTGGGATTTTACGGGGCGTAGTTTTCATGGCGCCCCAGCTGTTCCTATGTTGCCGGATTTGGAGGGGGGGACCCATTCCCGGAACTACACCGGAACTGCATGCATGCATTTTGGGGGGGTAGTCACGGAATAGTGATTAGTTGCGGATTTTCTGGGCCCGGTTTGGCAGACCCCCGGTCAATATTGATGCCAAATTATTTCATGTATACTGCACTGGTGAGGGAAAGAGCTCCATCATGATGCTGAAAATCGTTATAGGTTCGCCACCGGAACAATTCAGGGCTGGAGGGTGTGAAACATCCGTTGCAGGTACCTGCTGAACCAACAGTATTCTGACGTATTTCATCGCAATTACAGGCTTCTAATTATACGTAATTAACCTCATGTTCCTAATGTTATTATTATTTTATCTGCGGTTTCAGCCGACTTTGTTATTGTTTTATTCATTGCTACCGCCATGTAGTTAATTATCACCTGCCAATATAACTAGAGAGGGTTTAGGAATATAACTGGCGGAAATTATTGGGTATTTGCACAGAATTTTGGTCGTCATCCGTAATTGAATATTTAAAAATTACCGGGCAAGTGTTGCCAGACGAAGTGTCAGCGCTTCATCTGGCCACCTTGTACCAAGATGGCGGCGGTTGGCCATGCTTTAACGAACATTTCTTCTTAAAAAGTTGACCTTTTTGAGCTAATCTGAGTCGAAGCCATGGTCACTCGGGTGTTGTTCAGGTCCGTGCTGGGCGTACCGGTACGTGGAAGACATGATTTGGCGACTAGGCTGATGGAAGCGGTGGAAAAGTCGTGTCCAAGAGGCACACCCCGTCGTGTTATTATCCAGGAGGCGATAGAGAGATTGCAGGAGGATTACACTCCGGATGTTGGAGTACCGAAGGAGATGGTGGAACGCATTGTGTACAGCTCCGTGGTGCATAGCAAGCGAATGGAGATGGCTCCTGCACTGAGGAAGGCCACGGAAGGGAAGCTGATGCAACTGATGCAGGACACAACTTGGGAGGAAAATAAGAAAGGGATGCTGCCAGTTGCGCTTAAGTATTATGCGGATGAGTTTGAGCTGGATTCACCGAAGCAGACTGAAAGTGACAACGACAAGGAGGAGGAGGAGAGGAAGGTGGTGTTTCCGTACGCCATGTATAGCGACCCATACAAGCAACATGATATGTTGTATGAAGCGTTAGATCCAGATTTGGATCCGATGCCAGACCCGGATTCAGATGAGGTGTCGTCCTGGTGGGAGATGCGGTATGGCGTTCCAGACCCAAATGTGCCGTCAAGTAACGTACCGTGTGGAGGATGCGGCGCGTTTTTACATTGCCAGCGCACGTCGCTTCCGGGGTTCCTACCGAGAGAGTTGTTTGTCGGAAGAAGCGATAAGGAGTTGCGATCTTCACTGTGCCAACGGTGTCACTACATGCGGCGGCATCGTGTTGCACTGCAGGTGTCGGTGCATCCGGAGGAATATCCAGAACTGTTGTCGCGAATGGATCCACATGCTATGGTACTTCTGGTGGTGGATATGACCGACTTTCCATGCAGTTTGTGGCCTGGAGTGGCTGGCATAATAGGAAAGAGGCCTGTGTATCTAATCGGAAATAAGGTGGACTTGATTGCACCTGATGGACACGGATATCTTTCGAGGATTCAGGCACAACTGGAGAGGCATGTTAAGCGCCTGTTAGGTCGCAATGTACAAGAGACGTGTCTGGTAAGTGCCAGGACTGGATTCGGTATCGAGAAACTTGTAACAAAGATACAGGCGCAGTATCTGAGCAAAGGTGGCGGTGACATGTACCTGTTGGGCTGTACCAATGTTGGGAAGTCATCCCTATTCAACGCCTTCCTTCAGTCGGATCTTTGTAAAATAAAGGCTGTTGATATAATACGTCGTGCTACAACATCAGCATGGCCTGGAACAACACTCAACCTTCTGAAGTTTCCCCTAATGCGACCACAAGGATGGCTTGTCCACCTCAGATTGGAACGAATTCAAGCGGAACGTGAGACCAGCAATGAAGCGGAATTACGAAGTGACGTGCGTAAAGACATAGAGTATCCTAATCTAATTGGGCGAGTTGGTTTGACTTTACGGCCTCATGAAGGTCAAGCCTTGGAGGGGCGTGATCCATTTGCTGTTAAGCAAAAAGAAGGAGACATGCCTTCCAGAAGAATTGGTCTGAATCCAAAGGACTTCAGAAATGAAATGTGGTGTTATGATACACCTGGTAGTGTAAGCAGCGAGCAGATACTTGACCTCCTCACATTGGAAGAGATTGGAAAGGTCTTACCATCAAAGATTCCACGCCCCAAAACCATAACTTTGCGACCCAATCAGACTGTGTTCCTGGCTGGACTAGCCCGAGTCGACTTTTTGGGGTTTGGGACTGACGAGCCGCAGTACGAAAAGTCATTTGTACGTCTGACCCTGTTTGCATCAGAATTACTTCCAATCACAGTTGTTGCGTGTCATACGGCAGATGAATTGTATCAAAGCGCAGTAGGTACATCTCTTCTGGCAGTTCCATTTGGTGGGCCGCAACGGATGGCTCACTGGCCCAAGTTGAGTGGAAAGGATGTGCAGGTGACTGGAGTTGGACGTGACACATGCTGTGCTGATCTGGTGCTGTCTTCTGCAGGTAGGGTATTGCACAAAAGTACCCTTGTCAAGTTGGAAGTTGCAGTACAATAGGTTTACACTTGTAGGATGGATGGCTGTTACAGCAGGGAAGGATCTTGTGTGCAGATTCCGAGTCCACACTCCAGATGGACGCGGTATACACGTGAGGTCACCAGCACTTCTTCCTAAAGCAGTCACTCTGAGTGGGAAACGCATCCCGAGGACCCCTGTGCACTCTCCGGGGTACTTTTTTGTACCGAAGTAAAGCGTTGGCGACTACTTGGAAGACAGGAACTAAATTAATACAAAATAACTTCACATTGATGTGATTTCTCAACCAAAAATAAAGCAGTCACCACTGTATTGTGTACATACTGTACATTGAAAACTAAAGACATGTAACTTTCAACATGGCATGCTCAACAGGAAAATGTTCACATTTAACATGTTAACATAAATAATATTTGCACTGAATAAACATAACGCCTTATAGTTTATCACTAAAGTAACATTGTACCCTATAACATCTGTACATCCGAGCAGTAAAGAATATGTCAGTCGCAATGCATGGGCGTATTCTCAGGACTAGCAGGCTGGCTGGAGTATCCAGCATCAGGCGATGGAGTTGGAGCTGGATTCTTTTGCTGCTCATCTTTCTGAGACACCCTGCAAAAGAGAAGCTGCACAGTTATGATGCGGACCTGTAATGATGCTTGTGACGTAACTGGTTCAGGAGGCAGACACATGATGATATGACAGAAGGCGGGAAGTGCGTTACTGGATACACTCCAGGTACGGAGGGGAGCATTGCTTGATGAGCTGCCACCACCGCACTTGCTGCAACTATTGACGGCTGGCAGTTTATGAATCTTGGCTCTGAAATGTAACGAGGAATGTTTTTGCTGGCAATTTTGCAGTCGATGCAGTATTTTGTAACAATATTAAGGCTTAAAAAATTAATTATAGGAGGCTACGTCCAATCTGATTTCTATTTGCTTTTGCACTATAGATCGGATGTGTATTTTTTTTAACTTGTCCAATTTAAAAAGGATGCAACACTACATATTAACCACACTTATCATTTTACAAGGCAATTATAAAACATTTATATTAGCACAAATGTTAGTAATCACAAAATACATGTGGCCGATTCCACCAATGAGATTACCGATTCAATAGCCCCCAACAGATCATTAGCACATGTTAAAGGGGCTCCTAACGATCCATTAGGGGCTATCAGATCAGTTATTTCGGTTGGTGCAATCGGGGGCATAAGTGTGGAAGACACTGCACCTTAATTCCTCACAGCGAACTCCAACTTGACTTGACCACAAAATTTCCACAATATGGATTATGAGGGCAGTCTTTTTCTTCCATACGACACAACAATTGCTATTATTTCAGCTTGTTCAATGAGGTTGTCTAGAACTTGGGACAACCTGTAACATAGACATTGTTAAGAGAACTACTCCACCACCACAAAATGTGTTAAATCCCGCCACAGTCACGAAATTGTATTTACACCGAACCGAGAAGTGACATGTTGAGGAAGTGCTGAACATTCTCCCTGAACTGATGCTCCATGTCCGCCCTGCTCCCTCCGTCCCATCCCGTGCCTTTGGGCCAAGCTGTTAATGCAGACAGAACGTAGTACTCAGCAAAGGTGGCCGCAGTTGGCAGCACAAGCTTCCAGTCAAAGAAGCGAAGCACTGCTGCCTCTAACACCAGGTACGACCTTGCAGAGTACCTCCCTTGGGCATAACGGGAAATCAACATCTGTAACCCAATAATAGTGTTAAAAACATGGGCAACAATTTCATGGAAAGTAAGTACCTGTATGCGTGGTACTAGTTGGTCGCGATCCTCCATTTTCGCAGCCAGGATAACGCAGCCGAATGTGACCATGTAAAGTTGTTGTTCAGCAATACTGTGGTTGTCCATAAAGTGATCCAGAAGGTATACGGAAAGATGAAGAGTGTTGGTGTTCAGATGGAAGCTCTCCGTTGCTTGAAACAGAAGCTCCACCAGTCGTCTACGGTGTGACAGCTACAAAATAGGAGGGGGCAAGTTTTACTCCATAATAACTAAATATTTTGACCTATATTAAATGTACTTGTGGTGATCTTCCTTGGTAGTGCCTCCTTTTGAGTTCTTCCCTTCTTAGAGCCTTCACTATGTCGGAAGCATACTCTTCCGTCCACCACTGCTGAGAATACAAGCTCATCCTTCCTGGCTTCCCAGCCTTTCTTACCCTTTCACCATGACTGTTCTAGAAGCACAACTTTTACAATTAAAAATAAATATACATTTAAAGACATGCAAGATTTGCCATGTTTGCTCTTGTCACATGTGCTTTCAGGTTGGGTGCGTACGAATGGATCGCGTAATACGTCACGCATATGGAACTTTTCGCCGTAAGCCCGTAATGGAGATAAAAGTTATGTGGTGATTAATATATATGCTACACTTTTATGTACACATATTTTTAAATACACATATGCCCCTAATATTCAACAGAACCGATATTATTTAACTAGCTGAAATCACACACGCGCATTCAGTAGCAGCCAAACTTTTGATGTCGATTTTAACACACTCCGGTTATAAAAATTGATTTAAACCTGTACATGCACCTCTTTTACATTTTATAGAAATAAAAATAACTACCCAGCATTTAACTGACCATGTTTTGCTAAAACCAACCTCTTGAAAAAATACACCTGTTTTGACATTCGCTAATTTGCTCCAATAGTCTGCTTCTTTATTGCCAACCGGACCAATCGAATTCCATGAATTTAGTATGTAGCTCCGCCCACTAATATTGTACGACAAATCCGATGTTGAATTTGCAAGGACGCATTCGGACCGCCGGATACCGAACCGACTGGGCGCGAAATTTAATTGCGATTAACCGCCCTAAATTTTCTTCGCCCGTTTAAACCAGGTTTGATTTCGCCCCGGGGCCAACACCGGGGCCTGGATTATCCCGGGAAAAAAAAGAAGCCGGCATCCTCCACCAGCTCCCCCTGGTCCCCAAAAAAGGAAATGGCCGCCGGACCGGCAGCGGAGTAGACGTCTCGCATAATCGGTCGTGTGTGGCAGCCTCGGATATTCAGAAGATCTCTCTAAATACTTCTCACTTCCTATCAACACTGAGATGTCCTACTCTGGAAGTAAGTACAAAGGTTTACTGTACATGACAAAGCAAAAAAGAAGAAGAGAGGGTGACCTGGTTTTATTTAAAATGGATGTGAGTCACCAGAAGGCGGCTCGAAATTATCAGTGATTAGGAAGCGAGCCACACCCTCAATACATGATAGCCCTTTTTGTGTGGCGGATAATTTTTTTTTTAACTTTGGGAAATTCTTTTATGTAATGCCTATGTGGCATTGTCAACAGGTGTAGCTTGGTCATACCATAAATGGTCATAAACCATGTGATTCATTCAATGTGCTAAAAATGTGTGGATTGCTTTTTTTCCCCCCGACAGAGTACGTCTTTGCTGCCCTTCCAAGGACTGGAAGAGGACAACCGTTGGTCTTGGGAGGTGACCCCAAGGGCAAGAACTTCCTCTACACTAATGGAAACAGCGTAATTATTAGGAACATTGAGGTAAGTTGACACAAAGACAAATCGGCAGGAAAATTGTTGCTATCGTTTGAGACTGAATCATCTGGTTATCTGATGACCTTTCAATGTTAGTTGCATAATGAAGCAAAAAATGGTGCTTGCGAATAGGGTTTCGGTGCGAATTGTTCTGCTGTTGCTTGACATGTACGTAATGGATATCCATGTTTGAATTGGATCTGTTCCAACAGCTGTGGTTGACCTAGCAACTATTTTCTGCAGTGTATTGAGTTACAATGCGTAACAGGTATGGCGAGGCTCTGCATTTTGTCAAAATTAAGAGTCTGAAACTTTGGGTCAATGGCTGCCAGTACTATCTCACTGTACAGTAACTATGTCTCAGGTCATAAAGGCCTTGAATGGGTTTCCGGAAGAGGAAAAAGAGGTCTAAGGGAAAGTTGCCAGGACTTGTGGCTGCCAAAATCATTCATGGTGGCAAGTCTGGAAATAGAATTTTTCGGCCGCCCACTTTTCACAAACAAAACCGGAAAATTCCTACGTGTCGGCCAAAAGTTGTGAAGCAGCTACCGTATTTTTTTTTCTTCTTCTTTTTCCTGCCCATCAGTGCATAATTTTGCATTTGATTGTTAACGCTTGTGTCATGTGCCATTTTCTGCAAATTTAATGCAAAATTTTATTGTTAGGTTGCAATGTACGCTATCAATTGTGCAAGTAAAATAATAATTTCTTTCAGAACCCTGCTATAAGTGATATCTACACTGAACATTCGACCCAAGTAAATGTCGCCAAGTATTCGCCAAGTGGTTTTTACATTGCATCTGGAGGTATGATAGTTAAATGTTAGACTTGACATCGTATTATATTTATACTTTTGTTGATTTCAGACCAGCTGGGCCGAATTAGAATTTGGGATACGGTGAACAAGGAGCACATTTTGAAGAATGAGTTCCAGCCAATCGCAGGCCCCATCAAGGACATCAGCTGGTCGCCCGACAGCCAGAGGATGGTTGTGGTTGGAGAGGGCAGGGAGAGGTGGGCCAGCTTTTAATTTTAGTCACATGTCTTTTAGCATGTCTGACAGTACTGGCGGAACAAAGAGTGAAGCCAATTGTAAAGACGACCTAGTGTCCTACATCTCGCATTGTTCGGCATCATCATTAATTGTAATAAACATATTTGTTGAATTTTTTAATAATAATCATGACGGGAATGTCGTTTAAGTTGAGTAGTTTGTTAAGTTGATAATTGCCGTCACAGTTGAGAGTGCAGCTTGCTTCAACTCTTGCTTTTGAACTATTATTGCAGATTTGGGCATGTTTTCATGGCCGATACGGGCACCTCTGTTGGAGAGATATCCGGGCAATCCAAGCCCATCAACTCGGCTGATTTCCGTCCAGCCCGTCCCTTCCGCATTGTGACTGGCAGTGAGGATAACACCATCGGAGTGTTTGAAGGTCCTCCTTTCAAGTTCAAGATGACCAAACAGGAGCATACGCGATTCGTGCAGGCCGTTCGTTACTCCCCATCAGGCAACTTGTTTGCTTCTGCCGGGTTTGATGGGAAAGTTTACGTGTATGATGGGACCTCCTCAGATCTGGTGGGGGAGATTGGAGCTCCTGCACATGCTGGGGGTGTTTATGGGGTGAGTCAATATATTTATCCTGAATTTTTGTTATGGCAGTAAATTCAGAAGGACATGAGAAACCTGCATCACTGAAATATGACTAAGAAGAATAATAAGTCAATGTCAAAAGTTGGTTACTTACCTTCCATGACTTTGACAGAAGATGTATCACTTTCTGGCGTAAGTCACAAACGTTTGGTATTGAACATGCTTGACTTTTACAGACTGAACATGCGCTTGCAAAATTTTTGGCAATATTACTTTATTGATGTAATTTTTTTATATTCAGGTTGCATGGAGTCCTGATGGCCGACAGATCCTGACTGCATCAGGGGACAAGACATGTCGTCTGTGGGATGTGGAGACCCGAGGGATGGTTTGCGAGTTTGTGATGGGATCGCAGGTTGAAGACCAGCAGGTCTCCTGCCTGTGGCAAGGTCCACACCTGCTCTCTGTCTCACTCTCAGGATTCATCAATTACCTAGACCCCAACAATCCTTCCAAGCATGCACGCATCGTCAAGGTAATTATACTGCCACTTTAAAAAATATCTGTCACCGTCACTATACAGAGCAGCTTAATATAAAAACACATTAATGAAAAGTTAGTGCTTCGGCTGTACTTGTCACATTAAAGCATACGAATTGTATGGAAATGTTGACAGTTACATGTTACTGAGAAGAAGAAAAAGAAATTTGCTGACTGAAATGCCATTAATTTGTTTTGCCAGGGCCACAACAAGCCAATCACTGCACTGACGTTGACCCCAGACCGATCTTCCATATTCACTGCTTCCCATGATGGCTTTCTGACCCGTTGGGGGTCAAACACTGGTGAGACGGAGAGAGTGCACGGAGGAGGACATGGCAACCAGGTGAACGGGATGAGGTGTGTCGGTGATGGATCGCTGTACACCTGTGGGATAGACGACACCCTGAGGGAGGTAGACCTCTCTACCTGCGCCTATGTTCCCATGGAGGTCAAGCTGGGATCGCAGCCAAGAGGCATGGACACTTGTGATGGAGTGATAATTTCTGCGTCAGTAAATTCTGTAAGTTTACATGGTATTAACGTGATGTGCCAGACCCTTCCTGTGCGATGTCCCTTTACTTAGCGTACTTCATTCTCGTTACAGATCAATGTGATTGAGAGCAGGAAGATAGTGTCATCCATACCAATCGATTACGAACCTTCTGGAGTGGCCATGAATGCCGGGGACAGCCATGACGTTGCTGTAGGAGGCTCTTCAGACAGCAAGGTGAGCATTTTAATTGCCATTCTTCAGAAATTCCAGATCCCACGGAATGCAATCAAGTTGCCACAAGTATGGGAGGCAGGAATCTCAATTAAAGGCGCCTCCTTCATGAGTTGACTCACCTCTCTCAAGTGGTTCGGTAAGAGGCAGAAAAGAAGAGAGGTCATAATATGTGAAATATGATGATGGTGCTTATTGAGACAGATTCATGTTGTGGTGTGCATACTGGAGGGGTTAAGGGCCTTCGGGATCCTGGGTTTTGTCTTCGAGTGAGTGTATTTCTGAATGTGGTTTCTTCGAAAGAGTTGAAGTGAAGGCTCTTTTCCTACCCTGTTCATTTCATGCACTAAATAGTTTTTTCTCTCTCTGTACTGTGCAGGTCCATATCTACACGCTAGTTGGACGAAACTTGACACCAAAGCAGACTCTTGATCACCTGGGTGGGATCACAGATGTAGCCTATTCTCCCGACAACCAGTTTCTGGCTGTCAGCGATTCCAACAGGAAGGTCATTGTTTACCGGCTGCCAAACTATGACCTGGCTCACAACAAGGAGTGGGGCTTCCATAGTGCGAAGGTCAATTGTGTTGCGTGGTCACCAGACTCGCAACGGGTTGCCAGTGGGAGTTTGGACACCCACATTATTGTGTGGAGTTTGCAAAACCCAGGGAAGCATCTCTACATTAAAAGTGAGTTTATTTTAATATTATTCCTACTGATACATGGTTTACATACTGGTCCCACCTGTTCTGATGTGTTATGACAATGATATGAGACGAAATGATATGGAGGTTGCACGTTATAGTGAGTAGATCACTAGGTATTAACTGATGCCTTGTGTTTCAGACGCTCATCCTCAAAGCCAAATAACACGTCTGCTGTGGCTGGACGACCAGACGGTTGTGTCAACGGGTCAGGACTGCAACACCAAGATTTGGAACGTGGAATTTGACTAGCATGTGAATTTTTGCAGGACAAGGGATCAAGAGAAGGAGAGGCAAAGACCGGTGCCTTAAGTGTCCACCAGCTCCAAAAAAAAATATATGCCAAAAAGCGATTTAAAAAATAATTAGTGTGACATGATTAGCCCTCCAGATTTTTTCACCACCTTATGTCCTGATGGTGTCTTTTTTCTTACAAAACCCTTTTGATATATGCTGCAAAAAAAAAAGAGAGAGAGAAAGTTTCATGTGCATCTGTGGATGTGGTCTGAGGTTGTCCTTTTCTTTCCTTTTTCATTGTGTATTAAAATGATATGGATGATAAGTATTTGGTGATGATAATAAAGGAACCTTGTATAATAATAACAAAATTATCCAGATTATTTTCGTCTCGTCAAATTCTGAAGGGAAGACTTAACTATAGGGGTGTATTGAAGGGCCTTTTTAAAATATCCTTGCTCAGGTAGTGAATAAAAAAGGGAAGTGAGACAACTTCCTGGTAGCTTGACTATTTTTCAACGCTCAGCCACAAGGTTTCTAAAGAACTGCTAAAAAAGTTTGGGCGGTATCCTGATGGTATGCAACCATCCCAACTTGTCCAAGGTGAAGGTTACTGTGGAGCTGGGAAACACTGAAGTGCTGATGGTTGTATATAGCATTAGGATATGTTCAGAAGAAACATTATTTTATAGACTGGCAGTGAAAAACAAGAGTGCTTGTGATGTAGAGCTCCAGGCGTAGATATTAATATCTATGGCTCCAAGATTAGTCTAGCCAAATTAGCTTTTGACAGGTAGAAGATTAGTAATAAGGTCCTAGCTCCAATAAAAGGTCATTTTACTGTTTCCCGCCTACATTGAACTTTTGCCAATATTATGTAAATATGATTACCTTCCATAATTGACCCCCCCATTGTGATCTGTTGTCCTTTCGCGGCTGGAAGGATTTTGAAGGTTGACGTCCTACACGGCCTATCCTCTAATAATTTTAGATGAGTTTTTAATACCCAGTTAAATCAAGTAGTACTGTACCATCTTATCACTTGAATATGCAGACAATACAAATTGTATTACTGTATATAATGAAGTGATAAGATGGAAGGATTGAAGTGAGCCCGACCCCTTGCAAGTAGGCAATAAGAGAAGCAAGAGAGGCGCATGGGAGATCACACTTCCAGGATGAATCGCCGGAAAAGGCTTTTCTCCTCGAATATGCATGGTTGGCATGTAATTCGAGTGGCCGCCATTCCTGATCCATTTCTCATACTGTTTGCTGTACAAAAGGCACAAGTAATCAGCACTTCCACATTGCAACAGCATTCACTATAGAAGCGATTCGCACATAATTTTTTAATGCACAATACTTTGAAACACTTTTCGCAGCAAGGCTGACTGTACATTATCCCTCCAGAAAACAAGTTTAGGTGCACCGACTGGCCTTAACAATACATTATTAAGTATACTGAAGTTATACAGTACGTTATCTCTTACAACAGTTAGAGAAAGGGCAATGAGGCGAGGACGCCCAATCCAGCGGCTTCTAAATAAATAGAAAAGAAAGTTGTATACGAACTTGGAAAGTGGCTTTGCTTGTAGGTTTTACTTCCCACGCAATGCCTCACTAGAAAAGAAGTATGATTTAATATTATTCTTCAAAGTCTTGGCAGCCAGAAGTATCTGTCCCGGAATGAAACATACGAATATTATTGTATATACACTGTAATCTTCATGCAGAACAGGCCAGTTAATACAGGGTGACCCTAAAGTCAGGACACATGGGCAATTGAAACCTTGAGTTTTCAAAGGTCCCAAGTCCACATTTTGACGATTTCGAGTTACATAATATATGGGGGGGGTAATACAGGGAAAGGCGCATATTTTGAATGAAAGCGAGTCCGAAATGGGAAAAAAATCACGAAAATTTCCCCCCCCATTTCGATCATTACTTATCAATTTCGGTTTTTTGTCTCTCCTGAAAAGTTGAGGTGGTTGGACTTGGGACCTTTTGCAATTCAAGGTTTCAATTGTTGGATTCCAATAATTGTGCCAACTGTCAGATCGTTAGCAGTCAGTAAAGGATGAGCTGTCACATGGCACTTGGAGTTGTCACAACTGGAAACCAACAATATTAATATTAAATTATTACCTATGTATACAGACCCTGTACATTATTGTAGTCAGCTTTTAGTAATTTTTTGAATAATTTTTTTACACAAGTTTTTCAGGAGAATTATTTGGGAGCAACGGTTTATACACAAAAGACATTTGAAGCATCTCACTGCTGGAGAGAAAAAGAAACTGCTTTCAGAAAGATGATGGGAACTTTTTGAAACACGCAATCATTTATTTCCTCCCACGGCATAGGTTGCAAAGTTGTGTACACACGAGCCGAGTGCATTGCCACCTTATTATTGCTGATCCGTAATTTGTAAAACGACCCTCCATGTCCGGGATTCGGGTTTAGACAAGAGAAGGAGTGATGTACTCGTATATATGTACATCAAAGAGAGCGGATGATGCCTTTTTTCCCCTCCCCATCCCCTCCCACCAGAAAATCCGTTCCTCCCGCCCCTCCCACTCTTCTTCTTCACGGTGACGTCACGACGCCAAAAGTACTAAAAAGAGTCGGCAGCGTCGTCGCCATCCTCACTATCATCCCTTTTCTCACCCACCGCGGATCACCTGCTGAAACACACTTTCGGTGAGTTATATTTCTTTTCAACTTTGACATCCTTTATGTATATTAAATGCAAAAACGTCTCCATCACTTTTTTTTTCTTTTTTGGAGCGATATTGTTATTTGCTATCTGCAAATTTTGCAATTTATGGCGAAACCTCCGGAAGACAAATAATATGTTCAATTCAAAGTGAGATAATGTTGCAGTCGTCCTAATGGTTGAAATAATAATCCGCTGTATAGTTTATATGGGTTTAAATCAATCGGAGGGAGTTCCCCCCCCCCCCCCNCCCCCCCCCCTTTCTGGAAAAAAATATGAAATGAATGTGCGGCCTTGATCGAATGGTATGTAGACGAAATCATAAAAATATTATAAATGAATATGCGACCTTGATCGAATGGTATAGACGAAATCATACAAATATTAGGCCGGTATAGTTTCTAAGAAAGAAGGAAAAATTATTTCTAGTGTTTCTCTACTGTCTGTACCCTGTTCTAAGTACATGAAAGATATTTTGACAATCACCCAAAATTCTGCAATTATTCAGAGTTCATCAGAGACACTTATATGTGCAGTAGTTGGTTCAAGTAGTGTAGTCATACACTTTGTAATTGGTCTATGTACACGTGGTTGGTCTGTCACAATGGCACAGGTGCAACTCATTAAAAATATTATGGACTGTTGCCAGTGTTCATGCTAATGTTAGCCTATTTTTGGTCAACTCCCTTGACGTAGTCTTTTGACGCTCCTATTGTCCTAATGACGCCTCAGAGTCACCCAATACGGAGAAACCTTTAAAAAACAAAGCAATTTTCTGCACTATTAATACCTCTAGAAGCAAAACAAAACCCCGTCGCGTGCACCCGTCACCTAATTAATTCCCTAATTGTCCATTTTGATCACGGAGCGACCCTTTTTATAGCCCATTGTTTTGGTTTTTGGGGGCGGGGGCGGTTTAAATAAGAGGCGCCCACCGCCTAATCTGGTGTCGTCTTGCTTATCAGCAAAAGGTATAACAGAAAACCGGACCTTATGCTGTCAAAACAGGGTCAGGCTTTTGCACAAGGTCTGGTGCCTCTGAAACTGAAGAAAGACAAAGGGTGATGCTGGACCCAGGTTGGGGAATTGCAGCATCTCGACAATCGCAAAACCCTCTCTGACATATCGTGTGTCTCCTGAGAGAGGGGGGCTGCAAGTTCTCCACAGGAAACCATGGAAAGATCGTGTATCTCGAGCTGTGACATCCGATGCCTTTTCCGCATTACGTCACTCCCTGTGTCACTAAACTCCCGGACGACTCGTGGTCTCTGGGTTCAATCCTTGAGGGACACACAGGGAAGTCCCCCATCTCAAGACGGGAAAAATAATGTAACTATTCACTTATCAAATTGACACTTAAAACACAAAAGTGGATGCTGGAATCAACAATTAATTTTTACACATAATATTTGAACACTAGTGAACCCGTTGCCAAAATTTGGCAACTTCGTATGACATTGACAATCAAACTGCCCGCCGATTTACCACGTAGTACTATTCTTCGCGGATAGATGGCGCATATTCCCTCTGCACACTCCTGCCGCAAACAGATCGTGCGAGAGATAGGGGTACTATCAGGTCGGACAAATATCCGACAGAGAGAATAAGCCTTTTAGAAGAAAGATGATTGGGGCAGTATCTGGCGCAATTAGTTTTTTTCATTACACACCTGCTTTGAGTATATCGCATGCATTGCCTGTTTTTAATATTAGATTGCCCCAGTTCTGAAGTGACAAGAAAGGTCGGTGGGATGAGAGGGGGGAAAAAAAGAGTAAAATGTCCCCTTTGAACGAGATTATTGCCGCCTGTCAATTATTAGTTCGCAGCCAAAGCAGCATCGGCTGTTTAAGATTCAAGACAACTGGGTCATTAGCATCTATAAATTAAGAACAGGTGATAAACTTTCTAGGACATGGAGGGGGGGGGGGTTAATTTACATGGCATCAGTATTTTAAAACATGTTTTACATGACTTTGCATCCCAGTCAAGTTAGGTGAGACAAGTTTTATTTTTATTTTTAGGAGCTCTTCATGCACAGCCAGGTTTGATTGTTGCTGAACACTTTGCCTAAATTAGGTACATGATTGTATAAAAGTAATGTCCTATTTCTATGAGAAAAATTTAGGTTCCTGCCCAAATATGTTGTGTGACAAAATTCCATTGCAAATCATGAATTTTGTCACACAGCATAAAATACGTACATCGTGAGTATAAACAAACAAGATGCATCCAGGGTTCCTATCTGTGTTCGTTTACTCAACTGAAGTGAATAAGCCTGTGTACTTATAGTCTTGCAGGCACATTCTGTACGAAAAAGATTGCAGTTTCAGACGAAAATTTAATCCAGGGCCAGTTTTCACGGTGCAAATTGGCTCTAAAAGGCAGCTAATTCCATCCATTGTGAAAATGCAAATGAGCGGTTTTTGATCTCGTATAGCCTCTGTTGGTGAAAACCCGAATAGAGCCTCTCCCCACATCATCTACTCTAGAAAGGACTAGATTATACTTTCGTAACGTCAGAGGACAAAAGAAGGAGAGATATTGTGTATGAGATTTTTCTTGGAACCAATTCCGGTTGGCTTAATAACAATCGAGACCGATCCATCTTTCACTCTCAAAAACCGAAGGTTACTTTCACTTACGTAACTACACCGGTTGGTTAGTGTATAAGTTGCCAACATTCCTTGACAGATCTTGGCACCAACTCATATACCACTGACGTTCGTCTTTGACCGCGCCGACTAAAGACCCTTAATTTATTAACATCTCAGTGGGAAAGACGTCAGAAAAAAAGGTTAAAAAAAAGTATGTGGGAAAAATAAAGCATGCTGCATGAGCCATATACAAATATCGTTCATCTGGCCATTTTCAGCGGCTTCATCACCCACGCAACCCGCTATCATGTTTGCGCAAGTCGTCCTCTTCATTTCTTCCCCCTGATGAGCTACAGGGAAATTCTCCCGGAAAATTTGCATTATAGCCATATTCTTGGTTCCGAGAATTTCCCACAAAATTTTGCGCAAAATAAAATAAAGCTCTTATAAAATGTGCTGATGTGATAAGAAGCATATTGAAAGCACTTCATTCAGCCTGATAATAGATTTGAATATTACCCCTTATGTCTTTATTGATGACAATCCTTTTAATGTGACATGGCGATATCAACTGCTTCTGGCCAATGAATGCTAATTTTCTGCTGAAAGGTTATACTGCCAATTATGTGGCCATTTGGACAGAGCCATTTTTTTATGATTTTTTTTTCCCCGTCTTCAAATGATGTTGCGCAGAACACACCTGATCAGAACCTCCGTATCTCTTTGTCTGATTGGCTGTTGCCATGGTGGCGTGACCCTCATCCATAAAAAAAAGAGAGGAACTAACCCTCTTGTTTCAACATCCCCTCACACACCCACCCCTTATATTCCCCCCCTTCGTCGTCACCTCCCCTTGTAGGGTCAGGTGTCAGGGCCACAGGGCCCTCTCAAACCCATTCGGCGTCTTGAACCGGTGCCTAGTCACGTAGTCCTTTTGAGCTCGAGATAAAAACTAAAAATATAACCAATTGTCCTCTCGCTGCAGGTAATTCAAAAAGAAATGGCGGGTGCGCATCTACTTCTACTAGCATTGTCCTGCGCATGCGCAACGTCCGTCCATTCGCCTCGGCGCAAAGACGTCATCAACCTCACCAAGGTGGGTCATACAATAATTACTTGAAGCAAGACTTGAAGGGTGTTGTAACAAAAAGTTCGTATGAAAAATAATATCCAAATTGCGATCATCATTTACACATTTTTGGGCATAATTTTTAATTTTCAATTAATTTTAATTAAGCTTCAATTAATTTTTACCTTAGATTAATTTGAAATCAATGCTTGTTGCTACACCGTGTAGCCTCTACCAACTAGAGCATATTTTTAAGCTCTTTTGTAGCCTACTTGATGTTGTTTACAATCCTGGGAAAAGTGGCTGTTTCCCCCAGAGCATAATGAGCTTACTGTGGAGGCTGTATTGAATATGACATTTGGAAAGATTTTCTCGTCGGAAATGCTGAAAAGGTTATATAGATGAAAAGGACTCTGATGAGAATAGATTGTAATCTGTATTCAGTTGATTGGTTCGAGAAGAAGCCAAATCAAAAATTCTGTTCAGTAAGAATGCACGACAGTATTGTTATGATGCAAGTAAGACTCCTTTTGAAGGAAAAGGTCGGTTGCGATTATATATTTTTCTGAGTATAACTAATAGACAAAAATGTGCCGTGTGACTGCGACATATGGGCATCTTATAGATATATCACTAATTTGTAAATTACCACTCCGGTTAAAGAAGAGGAGACTGAACTTTTATGTAACGCTTGTTCAAACGTCACAAGTCCATATGACTAATGGCTGAAATTAATTTAAGGCCCTCTATTAAAGTTTATGGGCTAATAGTGTTGTTACGTTGCTGAGCCTAAGAGGATGCATGTACACGCTAAAAAGTGTACAAGATTGCTTCAGAGTGGGTAAAACCCAGGGAACATGGAAATTCCAGCCTGTTATATTCAGAGATTATGCTTATCACTTCACCAGATTGCAAAATGTTCTATTGCGATTTGTGTTCGGACATTGTTTGATGACATTGCCTCTGACCCCATCTTTGACTCGTAATATCAGATATATATTCCTAGAATACGCCAGAATGCGCTATAAATAATATTTTGCTTACAGAGCAGTAGGAACATAGACTGTCTGATGGGACGTACAAAAAACAAAATCTATATCCATTCAATGAATATAAAAAGAGAGGCATATATAGCTCTCCACTGATAAGATGCAGAAACTGCTTCACTCTTTTTAAACTTGGAAACAAGTTAACATATTCTATAACCATGTGAGAAACTATTTCTTGCTTTCCATCCCCTTTTGATCCTCAAGGGCACATTTGGTGACATCTATAATCATATTAATGTTCGTTCTTAATCTTTATACACATAATTTATGGCAATATGAATACTGCCTAGCCAATATCTCGGTTTCTGTTGGTCGTATGCCAAAGGAAGAAATATGCTTTTTAACTGAGATTACAATATAGGCAACCCAACTCCAAAATAATAATAAAAAGTGGAAAGGTCACTACAACAATAGCATGGTCGTTAAATATTAGTTTCACTTGTGGACCTAATAATAATAATTGATTCTTTTCAGCCTGATGTGAAAGAAGTGTCGGTCGGGGCTGTGGTGTCATCTCCAAGGCACCGTCGCAGCGGTGTGGAGCTGATGACTCCGAATTCACCCTTGGGCGACTCTTGGATTAAGATGGAAAAGGCTCTTCCTCCAAGGGTGATCCTCAGGAGACATTCTGCCTTGGTCCTCGAGTGTCACGCCATGGGCACTCCAACCCCTGCCATCTACTGGCTGAAGGACGGGTCTCCCATATCTCAGGTGAGTCCCTTAAGATTTATACAGCGGACTAGAGTAAACAACTCATTATTAGGATGACCTGGAGATGGCGGAGGGTAGTCCTGACCTGGGTTTGGGTGTGGCCAAGAGCAAGGGTCGTTTGGTGATCCAATGCGCAAGCAAACGACACGAGGGCAAGTACTCGTGCGTGGCCGAGACACCATTCAGGCGACAGGTGACCTCGACCCGGCTGTGGGTCAAGGGTCCCTCCGTGTCTCAAGAGAACCCTTGGTGCAACACCCTCTTGGACTCGTACGGTCCTCCTAGCATCCACATGTGGAGTTCGACCTTAATCAGCCCCATTGGACTGGAGGTCATCCTGCCCTGTCGCGCCAGTGGACTTCCCCAGCCGCAGGTCACGTGGACCGACAGTCAAGGGCAGAGAGTCGGGGGCGGCCCCGGGGCGATGGACGAGGAAGACTCCCGCTTCCGTGTCCTGCCCTCAGGTGACCTCTTGGTCCAAGGGCTCTTATGGGAAGACATGGACGAATACACGTGTCATGCTACCAACCAACTCGGGACCGACTCACACACCACCTTCCTCTACCCTCTTCTCGTAAGTAGTTGCTGGGGTGAACAATCCTCAATATTGCGTAGATATAATATATTAACTATGGAAAAATGCGGTTCCAAATTACTATTTGATGTTGTTGCTTACCGAACGTTGACCTTATCCTTGCTGATATGCAACCCACCTTAAAAACTCGTCTGAGTTTGTAGCCGAATAAGGGTCAGAGTGTATCACAATGTTGCACGATTATCTTATAACATTGTAACCGTAGTTTGGTTGCGTAATCTCTATTCAAAAATCCGGATCAAAGTAGTTGATGTGCACATAAATAATCTGCGGCTTGCGTAATATCCAGTAATAGCCTATTACTAAGTACGTCTAAAATATTATCCCATTTTCATTACAGGCTGACGACGAAGATGAGTCCCTCAGGCGTTAAAACAATCACTGACCTATCGTAACAAAAAGCTTATTTTTTTTGCCCGGAGCTTGGCCATACGGAAAACAAACCAAAAAAATCCCACCGGGATTTATCTGTATTGACATTCCAGTAATTATTTTGTATATGATCAAACAAACTTTTTTTCCCCCCTGCTCTCTTTTCATAAAAATAAGCACGTTTCTGTACAGCTGCAATACTGCATTACAGCATATAACGTATTATATCCATTCAGTTCAAGGGTCGTTGTGTACAGTGCAATATTACTGTAAAAAAAACCATCATGTAACTATGAAGACTGTAATAAAATGTTGCAGTAAATCGGACTTGGTGACACTTTCTTATCGTCAAACAGTACAATTTACATGTTATATCCCGAACCTTTGTAATAACCTGTATACAGGGTGGTTCACTGACTAAGTCACTTGTTCATTAACAGGTGACTTGAACAGTGATGTACACTCGAGGATTGGTTAATAATTCCGATCGAATGACGAACATGGTTTATCAGCATCGAAGGCCGTCTCGTATTAACACGAATTATACTGTACATCATATCAAACAGCACATAAACCTCGTGGCAACGGTCACGTACTTTCCCAGGGTACGTCATCCCAATAGTGGATCAGTATTCAATATATACTGGTGTCTAGTTATACAAATCATATAACACAGTTTCAAAGTGCATCGCCAGCAGTCGAGGACACACGGACAGGTTGAAGGACTCTCAAGGCCACTTAAAAAAAAACACACACACATCCTGCCGCACTAATTCCGACTTCTAATTTGTCCTAACGATCAATTAAACTTGGCTTTAACGAGTTTGAAAAAAAAAATATCTGGAAGTTTTGCTAACTGAGAAGACGAACATTGCAGGTATCAACAAAAACAAGTACATTCAGCGGCTATAATTATGAAAAGGTCATCGTGATCCGGACTTGTGACGAGGGATCAGATCCGGATAATCCTTGGAAAGTTCCGTGGGGGGTTTTTTTGGCAGGGAGAAAAAGATGACCTCCCGTCTCCCCCCCTGACCCACTGACCCTTCCAGTCGAGTCCTCTCGACCCCGTGTATATAAACCCCATCCAAAGCTGTGTGTATCTCACTTCAACTCGAGCAACTGAGCCACAACGTGTCCCACAAACGCACTGTTGCTTTAATTTCCAAAATACTTTTTATGTATCTCATGACTGTTTCTAGCAGACATACCTGTGTCCATGACGAGTGAACTTTATTGGGTCCGCGAGATCTCCAGGCCACTTCATAATATTAGGTGAGTACTCTCTTCGTTATTATTTTTCATAAGTCAATCATTGCACGATTTGGTCACGACATATGCTCATGATCATTAAGCCGCTTACAATGTTTCACAACTATCAGGAAAGTAGCTTGTGGGACTGTGAACTTTGCGATTTTGTCGAAGTAAACAGCATCAGCAGGATGGCTTAATGGATTACCGAATTTCATATCAACAATGATTAAAATTGGGATCTGACGCTTGCCAAAAAATATTGATCGTGCTAGTTGCATGCGATGAAAAAAAATTGTGGAGTAATCATAAAAAATAGAGAGGCTTGACATATTTTGGTTAGTATACAGTTTCGTCATGACATATTTATATTGTATGGCCCATTGTTTCGTTAATTACCTTCTCGTTGTGAACCACCACCAATAACACTGTTTCGTTATCCGCATATAATTTCTAAATGACTTAAAAAGTGCGTACTGAGTCTTTGACAGATCTTCGCCACTACAACTATGATATTTCAGAAGTAGTAAATAATGCATTTGTTGAATTAGCTTAGACAAATGTAAATGTAAATTATTCATTAATCTACATGTTTAGTTTTAACCTCATGTCTCAGAGTCTAGCTTCAGTAATCAATATGCTGAATTTAATATTGTCTCTTCTCTATATAGTCACTCTTCCGAAGAAGACAATTTTCCTTAAGAAATGCCAAATCCTTGCGATAATAGCATGCAAATCAGTTCCGGTTTGTTGAAAAATTGGAACGACGCCTTTTGTGATTGAAATTATTAGTGTTGTGCAATTTTTTGTTGTTGACACACACATGCGCGTAGTTGGCTGATGAAACTTCGCAGACTCTTACAACTACTAGGATAGACTGGCTTATATCTAATCGGTCAGGCAGTTTTTGAAGCAACGTCAAGTTCCATTTTGCAATAATTATGAATGCTGCTGTTGCTAGTATATAGAGTAGGCGGGAATGAGAAATAAACTTGCCTGACGTGCGGATAGCATTTTGACCTAGTCTGGCCTTCTCCTTAAAGTTTATCTTGCTCCTAGAATACTCTGTACCCAGTCCCCATCTCCTTAACCCCTCACTGTGAACCTTTTGTAGACAAATAAAAAAAAGAAGTACTTCAAACATTCAATGTTTTAAGCAATTTTTCTGCGATTGTATACACATATGCTAAATGATTTCGACTTTCATTTTTACAGATTAGGCAAGAACCTGCTGAGTAAAAAAGGAAGCCGACAGGGCAACACCGGAAACCGTCTTGAACTTTTGGTTCTCACTCAGTTGCATCACGTACCATAAGGTATAACTTTATATCACCTAAACTTTTGAGTTATAGGTCATCAGCAATAAAAAAAATAATTTTTTTGATAGAAAAAAGATGATGCCGACCTTGGTAAAATTGCATCAGTCACCCTTAGTCACCTCCCCTTTTTAAAGTCAGAGAAATCAATCCTTGGCCTCTGATGACCTCTAGGCCAATCTGTCCCTCATAATGTTACTGATCAGCTCATTATGAGCCAGTATTTGGCAAAAATTAATAACTTGACAAGACGCCTATTTCGTTATCGATGATTTTCATCTGTATACTCACAATTTTGTGCTGTATTTTCAACTTTTGTGTACATTTTGTTTTGCAGCTGTAGGTTGAAAACAAATTGGCTTTGGATTAAAGAGTCGCGACTAAGCTTGACTGACCAGCCACGAGAGAGGAAAAAAAAACCGTGACAGAAGAAGAAAAAAAAGACTGAGCCAAATTAGAGCAACCTTATAACACCTCGTCTTCTGTGAAGATCAACCTTGCATTTAAAGCGGAAAGCAGCAGCCAGTAGCCGTCCTCGTCTTTTCCCCAGCACTTTGCAACCCAGCAGCAGTCTGGAAATACTTCCTTCAGCAACAATGGTCCACGGAGACAACAATCGGCGCCTCAGCTTCAGCGGCAACAAAGGAAGCGTTTGGAACAGGTATGAGATTTGGTTGAATTAATTATTTCTCTCATTGTGTTTATTGTATGGTGCTGACCTTTTCCCCCATTTTTTCACTTGTATTTCTAGCAACCTAAAGGGCTACGAACCCGTACCTGTAACCAAGTGGGAGCCATCAAAGAAGTCGTGGGATGGCCCCCAACAAGCCAGCAGCAGCCCTGGAAAGGCTCAAGATAAAACATCGGCTAAGGAGAAATACGGATCTTGGGGTCCCGTCTTCAAAAACAAGCAGAACTTCGTGAACATGCACATCTGCTAAACTATACGAAGAAAAAGAAAACGTAAACGGGACCAAAAAAAAAAACCTGCGTAGAGACCACCCGTAGCTTGATATATCACCTGAAGACGCTGCATAATATCATGTTAGTCTTGGCTAGTAGCCCACCAGTGGCCTGTAGTGTTGTATGTATTATTATTGTACATGAGGAGGAATCGGCTTAGGCTTTATGGACTCTTTAAACATTCAAATTGTCGTCATCCAATCAATACTAAAGGGTCTGGCAGACTCTTTGGCATATTCAAAAAAATAATTACACAATTTAAAACAAATTACCCCTGCTTTATATTGGCTCGAGAAAATAGACAAAGCATGTCCTATTTTGATAGCATCCTAGAGCAGAGAAAATCCGAATTCCAGTCCAAGCCATGGCTGATTCATACTCGCATTTCACTCGTATTATATCACTATAATTATGCACCAATTGCCTTTCCTGTAGTAAACAGGTGAATTAATGGTGTAATGTAATCTTGCTGGAATGAAGTGCTGGGGAATGAAAAAAAAGACAAAATGAACTGTGTGCATCTCATCGTATAATTGTAGTACCGGTATACCGGTATCACCGTATAAGTAATTAATAAATTAATAATAAACTTATAATATGTATTTATTGTGGACTAGAAAAAAATACAAAGACGTTGTTAAAATCCTAATACTCTATGATGTGAAACAAATGAGAATGGAATAATACAATAAACTAATGTGACTATGGTATGCACTCAGTTCGAACCTGAGTACCTTTTATTTCTTTGTACCATATGGCCCCATAAAATTGATGAAATTAAATTACGTGGGTCGCTGAAAGAAGGGCGTATCCCAAACTATTTTTAAGACACTTATTATAAAAGTCCTCCACCTTTACAAGGTAAATAAATACAATTTTTTTTGCGCGTACAATTGAAGCCCTTGTCCAAGGTAAATGCAACGGGAACGTCCTATTTCAGCTTTTTCTGCCAAATAAGCTTAACCGTAATGTACCGTATAATAGTATGCCGCAGTACAGTCACTGTCAAAAGTAGTACTGACAAACATGTGAGTCATTCAAACTCTGAGGCTGGCCCCGTTAATCCTTTTTTTTCGCATATAAAAAGCCACACCTTTTAAAATCAACTTACAAGCAGTTATAATGAAGCTCAAGGTCTCCCGACAACAAAACGTAAGTTAATACCGCAAAAAGAGGATTCCGTAAATACACTGTGAAAATCGAGGTATATAGTCTGTAACTACTTGAGCGTGAACACTGCAAACAAGGAAGTGAAATAAAAATATTGCAACGTAATGTTTTTTCTGCAACACTTTTGCTGATACAAAAAAAAAGTTATCAAAAGGGCAGGATGTTTGTGGTAAATCTGCCAAGTTAGAAAACCATCGCTTTTGGCATTGGCAATACACTAACCTAAGCAGAATATGCAAATTACAAGTAAGCTGTATATCTGGAGGAGCAACTCATCGCATCCTGTATACAAATTACATTGTATCACTTAATTTTGTTGATAACATCGAGGGAATTAAGGGCAAATAGGAATATATCCAGGCTCTCTTTGAGCATATAGTGACGAGCTACATATGTTTCCACAGCTTCCAATGATTTGTCTGTAAGACCGTGGAGAATTTCTCAGGGTACCTCATCGATGCCGTTCCATTGTCCAAAACGACCTTAGTTGCCTCGGCTTCTCCTGGAAGACGAAACAGCATAACTGTTCTTTCCCCCCCAATAACCACATCATCATCATCATCATCATCATCATCATCATCATCATCATCATCTAATTGTATACATATTTTTTTGCATGTGTACAAAAGTGTTCGATTGTCAAAGCTGCTGTTCTTTATAACTGCTTTCTTATGTCGCTGCTATTGTAACTACTGTGTTGCTAATGGCCTGCAGCAGCTTTGTACGTTTATGACTAAAAATATTTTAATATACATGACTACTTTAATAAACAGTAAATATATGGTTATTGTTAATTGAAGGCGTCATCTTTTATTGAGATGAGTAGTGCACTGCTGTAACACCAGGTGGCAGCACAGGACGTTGCGCATTTTTTTTTTTCTGTCTCCATTTTTTTTCTTCCGGTTCCATATTTTATGAGTGAAAATGGCGACTCAGTCGATTCCAGTTTCGGAGGTGATACGTCGTAAGGACGAGTTCCAGGATGAGCCAAAGAAGAAGACCAGGGAGGACTGGAGGAAGGCCAAAGAGCTCGAGGAGGCCAGGAAGGTAAAAATGCTAAAACAAAAATTCATAACGGAACATATAATTATTGAAAAGAAAGAAAAAATGTGTAGCCTATTTGCATTATAAAGAGATTAATTCACCAAATTACACCAACAGGCCGGAACAGCCCCAGCGGCTGTGGATGAGGAAGGGAGGGACATCAACCCGCACATTCCGCAGTACATCTCAACAGCCCCGTGGTACTTCGGCTCCGAGGGGCCTACTTTGAAGCATCAGAGGCCGCAGCCGGAGAAGCAGCAGGAATTCTCACGCCTTGATGAGTGGTACAAACGAGGAGTCGACTCGGTATGGACACAACCTGTAATACATTACGTGGCTATTATTACCATTGTTTGCGTTTTCCAGAGCAAGTTGACTATCAAGTATCGGCCTGGAGCCTGCGAAAATTGTGGCGCAGTCACTCACAAGAAGAAGGACTGCATGGAACGCCCGAGGAAAGTGGGAGCCAAGTTCACAGGGGCGGACATCGCTCCTGATGAGTTTGTCCAGCCAATGCTGTCCATGGATTACGACGGAAAGAGGGATCGCTGGAATGGGTACGATCCAGTAGAGCACAGGGCCATTGTTGACCAATATAACCAGATAGAGGAGGCCAAGAGGCAGCTCAAAGCCAACAGGCTGAAGAAAGGTGGGGAAGGAGATAATGGCGAAGATGAGGTGAGTTACTTTCAACTGCAGTATTATTTATTTTGCCATCTTATGCGGATATGCGCTTAATTTTGCAATGCTGTATCGCTGCAATCGCTCACATGTAAACACGGCGTCATAGCTGTTTTATAAAGGAAGGGATTGCCCGTGTATAATTTTGCACAGCATAAGCATATCAAAATGAAAGGAAAAAATAACGTGTAACCTACATCGGAAAGGAGAGTGAGCATCACCTCATAATATTATATGGGGTGGGCCACTCTCAGCTGTTTCTCACGAGACGGCTGGCCCCCTTTCCCAGAGTAAACTGTGAAGGGTCTCTGGGTCTGAGTGTTTCTAAGTGCGCTTAGCCCTCGTTCCCTAATCGCACATTTTTAGGTATGATACAATGCGGATGACTGAAAAACAGTCATTCCATTTTTAATTCAGGAAATGGCTGTGGCTTGACCACTACTGATTTATGTGTGGTTTCTTTCTAATCGATCACATGAGAGTCATGTCTTATTAACTGAGCCCTTGTTGCAGGAAGGAGGTGAGGAAGGCGAAGAGGAAGATGAAGACAAGTATGTGGAAGAGGCTGACATGCCGGGAACCAAGGTGGACAGCAAGCAGCGTATCACTGTGCGTAATCTCCGCATCAGAGAGGACACTGCCAAGTATCTCCGCAACTTGGACCCCAATTCGGCATACTATGATCCTAAAACTCGATCGATGAGAGACAATCCTTACAAAGACCTCCCCGGTGGTGGTAGAGGAGGAGATGGAACCGGAGGAGGGGAAGAAGAGGTGGCCTATGCGGGAGAGAACTTTGTGCGATTCACTGGCGACACCGTGTCGCACTCAAAGGCACAGATATTTGCATGGGAGGCGTACGATAAAGGTGTGGATGTCAATTTGCAAGCTGAGCCCACCAAATTGGAGATGCTGCGGAAGGAATTTGAGAAGAAGAAGGACGACTTCAAAGGTAGCCTCCAGCAGAGTGTGTTGGAAAAGTACGGTGGGGCTGAACATCTCGATGCTCCACCCAAGCAGTTGCTTCTTGCTCAGACGGAAGATTACGTCGAGTATTCTCGTCATGGAAAAGTCGTTAAGGTAAGATAATACCTTGCACATGCGGACATAAACTGACTGTTAGTACAGTTTGAGTAAGAGTGTTTATGGGAATTTTTCAGGGCCAAGAGAAGCAAATAGTGAGCTCCCGTTACGAGGAAGACATTATGATCAACAACCACGCTTGCGTGTGGGGCTCCTACTGGAGAGCAGGGAGGTGGGGCTTTAAATGTTGCCATTCCTTTGTCAAGAACTCCTACTGTACAGGAGAAGCAGGAAAGTCAGTGGCTGCCGTTCCACTGTTGCCTATTATGCCAGGACCTTCTACGTCCATCCAAGGTGAACAGGAACAGGCTGAAGAGGGAGAAGTGGAAGAGGAGGAAGAAGAAGAGGAGCCAAAAACTTTGGTTGAGGTGTGTTGTGGTTCTTAATTCTTCTAGTATCTAGTGTCATAACCTGTTTTAACACTTTCGTTGACGTACATTAGATACATCGAGAGAAACAGGAGAAGGAAGCAACTGAGAAGAACCTGAAAAACCGCAAGAAGAAGGAGAAGCGACGCAGGCTGCGGGGAAAGAAGAAGGTTGCTCATGAGTCGGATTCTAGCAGCAGTAGCAGCGACTCAGAAGATGAAGACGTCAAGAAAAGGAAGAAGCTCAAGGAGGTGAGCTTTCATTCGTATGCATACTGGTACATGCAAAGACAAGGCTTTTGCAGTTATTTATTTGCATATTTTCATACAACACAGTCTAGTGCCACGTACTTGTGGCCATTTGTACATGAGCAAATTAGCTCAATAGTTTAAATGCCACTTTCTTATTTGCAGGCCCTACTTCGGGAAGAGTTCTTACAGGCTCAGGCAGAGAAGGACCTGGCAATTGATGACAGGAAGCGGGCGTACAATAGCCGTTACGAGGTGAAGGCACCTACGGAAGAGGAGATGGAGGCCTATTACATGAAGAGGGCCAGAGCGGAGGACCCCATGGCAGACTTTCTGTGATTAGGAGGCGTTTCCAGAAGCTAGGTTACGACATTGCAAGTCGCAAATGACGGATTAAGATTCACCTGCGTGGAAGGAGACACTATGAAGTAACTTGCAATCAAAGCTGGGGAGAAGGTCTGGTGTAAATATTGTAAATGTGTACATATTCTATGAGCCATAAATGTAGTGTGTGTAGAAATTTTTTGGTACCCACCGAATTAAACTGGATGTCATTATTTGCGATACTCCTTTCGTGATAATGCATTTTCCTTCTCTGGACCAAGTTACTGACAATGGATTCCAGTGTCGAAGAACTGATGTTCAGAATTAAGCCAAAGATATTAAGACATGATAATAATTTATTTAACGCAAAGACAATGTACGACAAGAATCTTACAAATAAGCAGACAGGAATATGATTTTGTATGATGTACAAGGTGCTTTTAGTAGTCGGCAGCGTTGGATGCAAGGTAGTCTCTTCGCCCAATGTTTGATGCCTGCTTGTTCTGCAGTGCTTCCAACTTGGGACAGTCGGTGATACGATGGCCCAACCCGCCGCAGTAGCTGCATCCACGCTCGTCTGAAAATATTCCCATGTTCAATTCCATGCTGATCATTACAAAGCAGCAGATTGAAATGTGCGAACTCACCTCCCAGTTGAAGATACTTCTCATTCTCAGACTGCAGGGCGGCCAGGAAGGGTGGAACTTTCTGCTTGGCCTCCAGCAGCAAGTGCTTCAAGTCGAGCAACACAGACTCGTCGTTCGCTTTGTTTATGAATGTGGTCGCTATCCCAGTCCGTCCAGAACGCCCTGTTCTCCCGATGCGATGGACTGATGATAAGAACATTCGTTATGACAGGTGATGTAACTGAAAATTTGACCATCTTTTTCCCTATCGCTCACCGTAATTTTCAATGTCATCCGGCATGTCATAGTTAATAACATGCTGCACATCTAGAAAGTCAAGTCCTTTTGAGGCAACGTCTGTGGCAACCAGGACGTCCTTCTCCTTCTTTCTAAAGGCAGCCACGGACCTCATCCGCTCCTCTTGATCTGAAAAAAATCAAAGTGGTCTCAATTACAACAAACGGCAGTAGTGTGATCGCAATGGTGTCGACTAGTTAAAGAAAAATATCAACCTGAATCATTACCACCGATACTTAAGAGATGAACAGCTCACCTTTTCCTCCGTGAATTGCTACAGCCTCAACACCCTTCAGGAGAAGATATTCATGAATGGCATCCACATCCTGCTTCTTCTCTGCGAAAACTAGCACGGGAGGCTGCGTCTTCTGGAGACACTCCAGGAGATAGACGATCTTGGCTTCCTGTTTGACGTACTCCACCTCCTGAATCACATTCATCGAGGCGGCTCCAGCCCTTCCTACGTTGATGGTGATTGGCTTCACCAAGGCTGAACGGGCAAAGTTCTGAATCTTCTTTGGCATGGTGGCACTGAAGAGGAGGGTCTGTCGCTGGCCTTTGAAGTATGAGAATATGGTACGTACATCCTCCTCAAACCCCATATCAATCATGCGATCAGCCTCGTCCATGCACAGGTAACGACAGATATCCAGTCGGATCATCTTTTTGTCCAGCATGTCCATTAGACGTCCAGGGGTTGCCACCATTATGTGCACGCCTCTGTAGGGAAAAATGTATTACAATAAAATCTGATAGAAAGACCAAAATCGCAACTCACTTTCTGATAACGTCGAGCGCTTCGGACACCGGCACACCTCCGATTGCAAGACATGAGCGTATTTCCGGTAGCCCCTCTTCTCTGAGGCATGCGGCGTAATAATTGACAATGTCGTTAGTCTGCTTGGCCAACTCCCGGGAAGGACAGATGATCAGGCCGTAGGGTCCCTCGTCCTTCACAAATGGTAAGCGAACCTCCTGCTCCGCACAGAACATCATGAGCGGTAGGACAAACACAAGAGTCTTCCCGCTGCCAGTGAATGCAATTCCGATCATATCTCTGCCTGAAAGTCTAGAGAGAAAGTACGGTGTAAATTCAATGAATCCAAAATCGATAAAAATGTAATCTTATAAATGAAAATAATTATTACAACAGCCTGAAATGATTAAAAATTAAACACGGACCAATAAGCGACTTACATGGTCGGAATCCCTTGGACCTGAATCGGAGTTGGCATCACAATTCCTTTCCGTTCCATCCCTTTGATGATACCCCGATGAAACTTCATCTCCGCAAAAGCACACAAAGGCGGCGGAACATTCTCTCCTTCAACCAGAATCCAGAACTCCTTGCGTATCTGCTGATGTCTTTTTTCTGGAAGGTCTAGTATGTAACCCGGTGGCTTCCAGCTAGTTTTTATTGGCTCTTCGTACTGTATTCCCTTAGCCAACTCGGCAACGCCCATTAAAGCACGCTTTTCAGCCACGCTCTCCAGTATTTTCTCCTCTTCTTTAAGCTGTCGCTCCATGGCCGATTCTTTCTTGGCTTCCGCCAGTTTCTTAAGCTCGGTGTGTTGGTCCAGTAGGCTAATGTTTGCTTTCCTGGCCAGCGCCTGCACGTCCTCCTCCTCCTCTTCATCGCCATACTCATTCTCGCTGCTCGATCTGGCCACAGCCAATGCCTTCTGCTTTTCCTCTTGCTTCAGCTGGCCCAACCGACCTAGCTTCAGGTTCTGGGTGTGACGACGCTGCTTTACCGGTACGTACGGTACGTAGTTGTCGTCTTCGCTGGAGGACGAGCTGGACAAGTCATCTCTACGGTAGCGCTGTGTGGATTAATGCAAAATTTTTATTTATTTTATTTAATTTATTTAGGTCATACCCCACCAGAGTCAAATTAATGCAAATTTTGGCCTGCAGGTCATGCAAAATATTACAAGGTCAGTAAGAATGTACATACCTTCACTGATTTTTTGTCATCTTCCTGTCCGTTGTTCCTTCCCTCCTTGTCCTGTCGCTTTTCGGAGCTCCTGCTGGCCATTTTTGCCAAAATAGTCGCGAAAAAACGTCAGGAAAACGAAATTCGCAAAATGTACACTGCAGAGCGCGTCCGAATATCCCTACCAGTGTTGCCAACAGCAGCTTCATTTCAATTGGGCATAAAATTACAGTTGTATTTAGCTGTATATCCGCAGCGTTTTTTGATATTGTATGATTAAATGTACATGCTAATTTTATTAATATGATTATTCTAATTAGAAATAGTATTGGCAACATGTGTTATTCTGACAAAATTTTCGGACGACCCCGAGTCACTTTTCAAGATGGCGGACGACATTACGCTGATTGCAACATGAAATCGAAATACTTTTAAATTGCGACTTACGGATGAGGCATAACTCGACATGACAGTGCGTAATAGCCTGCTGCTCCTTCCGTGCTTCTTGTGCGGAGCTATTGCGGCCATAAATTCAAAGGTGTCCGGCGTAGGGGACGGGAGTTGTCCGGACAACAACTCGTGTCAGAAGCAGTACGAGCCTCATTCTCCTCTCGTGAAATGCGCGTACTTGTGAGTAATTATGGTTTTTGCAAGTGTCATTATGTAGCCGTGTAAACAATTGTTGATTTCAGACCATTGGATTTTCTGGACTGCGAAGAACCTGTGGATCATAAGGGTAATAAGACAGCCAAGGAGGAGCTGGGATATGGCTGTGTTAAGGTACTTTTCTTCACTGGTTGTACTGTACAAGGTACTTATTAATTTTATTTGACCCATTCAGTTTGGCGGGCAGCGATATGAAGATGTAGAGAAAACAGCTGTCCGCTGCACGGTCTTGCCGCATATCGAGTGCTATGGAGACAGGAGCTTTCCCAGAGAAGGGTTTCCGTGTATGAAGTACACGGGGCATTACTTTGCAACCACTTTGTTATACAGCATTTTGTTGGGATTTCTTGGAATGGACAGATTCTGTCTCGGACAGACTGGGACGGCAGTTGGGAAGCTTCTGACATTGGGAGGTGTGGGGATCTGGTGGGTTGTGGACATTGTGCTTCTGTGCACTGGTGGACTTATGCCCGAAGATGGAAGCAATTGGATGCCCTACGTGTGAGTGCGACGTTACCAATTAAAGCACATGGAATTGCAGATATGCATTTTTATTCTGCTGACATCAACCCAGCCTACACATAGGGAAATAAATTCTCTGTTGGAAGCATCACATTTTTACTGGTCCACATCGTTGCCTCAAAACCTGGCATTAAATCAATAACAAACTTAATTTTAAAAAGGGCCTTTGAGAATACAATGATAATAGTTGTGTTCCCAAAGGCCAAAAATTGTGCGATGTCACATGATATTGAAACAAGGGTTACAATAATTGATAAATCTGCAGTACTTTAAAAATTTTAAAAAACCAGTCGAGCCTTCACAGCAAGCAATTATGTTTGTGTGCTCAAATATATGATCACATAGGAACCAAAGTTATAAGCAGAGAAGTTGGGCAACTGGAATGCTAGTCTTTATCACATTGAACATCTGAGTATTTTCAGTCCTTTGCAAAATGCAGAGAACTGCTGAGACATGCTCATAAGAGAGATTTTTTTTTCCAAAGTCGTCATCTTTTTAATCCAACCGAGTTCACAGACGGGACAGTCAGTCCAGAACCAGTTCAGTCTTGCTGTCCTTAGTCACAAGCTGAACCAGACTTCCGCTTGGTGGCCGGTCTTCACCTTTGGTCCACTTCATCATCAACCTGGAAACAAGACAACAATTTTTAGTTTAGTACAAATATTTGAGTTTCAACAGAGAGCATTTGTATATCAAGTGATTATACTTACTCGGCTACAAATTCAAGTGATGTCCAGGTTGTGTGGTCAGCTTTTGGCATCCACTTGCGATTCATTGGGGTGTCGAGTGTAACTGGAAGGACAGCCACGGCCAATGCCTTTTCAGGAAGTCCACTGCCTTTACCTGCCAGAGACTTGACCAGCTGGTGAACAGCAGCCTTGGCCATTCCGTAACCAATCATTCCTGAGGAATATCAATGACATGTTACTTGACAGCATGCAACTTGACCAGACGTACGCTTAATTAAAGCAACAGTACCTGGAGTTCCATCCAGTGCAGCTTTGGCTCCAGGGAGGGAAACAAGTCCTCCTTCCTTCAAGTGCTTGGCAGCCACTTTTGCTGCGATAGTTGATGACCACACACTCTGCTTCCACATCAGATCTGTCGCTTTGATTAGGTCTGGAAATATGTTAATTTGTGTGTTGTACCGATTTAGGCTTTCTATTAAAAGATATAAATTTGCCTACATGCAATAGTGTGCTTCTTGCCAACTTTGTACATGTCAATGGATGAGCTTACTCAAGCTGTTTATCAAGTTTCGATTATCAAATGGCGCTACAATTATACGCAATTAATTACAGCACATCATGCCTGTGTTTGAATAGACAGCAATGCATGACCAGTTTGTGTTCATTTGGACTCGACCGACTCTAATATTGTACGCACCATCAGCAGCAGCATTTCCTCCAGCCCATCCTCCAGCCACGCATATCACAGCATCCACTTTCTCTCCTTTCAGTGCTTCTTCAATGCTAGAACACACCGATGCTGACTGAAAGAATTCAATTCAAAGTTTGTAAGATTCCAGACACTAACACTGAAGGGAAGGATTGCATAGCACTTTAGCGTGTGAGCATGTGGTACACATTTCTTAGAAAATATGCTATCACAGTATGATATAGTCTGCAGGATTTTGCTTTGGTCCACCAATATTTTCAGTACAAATAGTGCTTGATAGTGCGCTAAAAGGACTATCATTGAAAATGAGCATGTCCAAATTGCCTCTCTTTGGGGGGGGTCACATCTATCACTTTTATTGCCACCCTTCTGTTATCTGCAAAGATGAACTTTGGCCTGAATCCAATTTCCCCCACAGAAAACTGTGCCAATGAGTTGGTACGGCCACTGTAGGTTAGGAACACATCATAGCCCCAAAAATACTCCTCATGAAATTGCTGTCACATGAACTTATATGTACTTCATACTGTCACGGATCTTAGCATATTACGCACCAGAGATATTAACGGTCGCTTTAATATCTATGTTGGAACTGCTTGGTACTATTCATCTTTTACCATTTCTTATCAAGCGAATAAACTGTACGCTTGTGCTACATGTACCTGATCACCCCATGCGTCTTCTGGCTTCACGACAATATTGGCATCGGCTTGCTCATTCGGAGAGAGGTCGATATTGCCCACCCACTGAAATAAAAAAGAAATGTAGTTTACCTCTACGTATGACTTAGCTACATGCAATGATTAATTGCAGCAATAAATTCAATCAATTTACTAGTTACATACCCATTTGTTGGCCTTGAAGTGCGAGATACAGGCGCTTCCCAGAGCTCCTTTCCCTCCGTACACCAAGACACGTCCAACCATCGCCATCTTGACCCCGCTAAGAAGAGAAAAAAAACGTCTTATCTGTAATAAGCCAAATAATAAAAAAAGGAGCGCAATTACCGCAATTGACACTAATATTACGCAGCTGCTATCCCCGCAAAAAAAGCAGCTACAAACCCTGTCGCAATCTGCCGGCTCATACGACTTGCAAGTATTCAATTACAGTATTTATAAGCAACCACTAATGCAAAATTACATATTAAAATTATGAATATTATGCTAAAAAATCAGCACCGATGTCCACGTGACGTCACTAATGTTCTAAGCAGCTACAAACAGCTTTATCCAGTCCGGTTCGTTCCTTTCATCAGCATTGTTCCGCTTCTGAACCGAACCGTGACGTCACATTGAGGGGGGAAGGAATAACTGGCGAATAAAATTGAAGGGGGGAGGGAGAGGGAGGAGGGAGAGGGAGGGGGGAATGAGAACGGGCAGAGAGAGAGAGAGAGAGAGAGAGAGAAAAAAAGGGCAAAACGAGGAGAGGCCACCGGACCCCAGGAGCAGAGTTCCACACATACTTTTTAATTATTTTTTTTAATAACTGAAAAAATAGGGCGCAAAATCTTGCTGGGATATTACCCGCCCGATGAGGTGAAACTGCTGACTACTAGAGAGAGAGAGAAGCCCCCCCTTGTTCGGGAAGCGAGAGAGGAAGAGAGAAGGGGGAAGGTAGTAGGGGGTCTGGAGGGGTGTGCAGGCGGACTAGTGTTCGGTCCGGGTTGCAAACCCTAGGCCTGGAGGCTTTTTGATTCCGCCGTTTCGCAATGTCCAGGCATGAAGGTGAGTTCGGGAATGTTGTTTTATTGGGGAGGGGAGGAAGAAGGGGGGAAAAAAAGAATCGTGTATGGAGAAGGAAGGGGGGGCATCATCACTAGGCCTAGCTTTTTGTTGAAAGGGGAGGAGAAGGCTGACCTTAGGGTGACCTCCTTTTTGTGAGTCAAAAAATTGTGGGTGGTGCGATTCTGGGTGTTCGGAGAATCATATGTTCCGCTGCGGGTTGTTCGTTGAGGGGTCATTGTTGGCCGTTGTGACGATGCGAAATGGAACGGTTTTGACAATGGTTAGCGTACCCCCGTAGTGTCCATGCCATTTCTGCATCGTTAGCATGTGACAAAATGGGCAGTGAGTCAGACGTTACTGTAATGGAGTGAAAAAAGTTCATTCCTGCCAAAAGCTGTTTTGAGGTAAACATTTTCACCGTCGCCATCTACGTTGTCTGGATGTGATTGCTGGGCAGTTCAATGTAGTTGTGGTTTCGAAGGAAAGGAGCTACATTCCGGGCATTCAATGCGGCAGATGTGTTCTAGTGGAAATTTCTGGCAATCTGTGATGTTGGCAGCCGTAGTGTTCATGTGGAGTGCACATGTCGCCATGTCTGATGAAACTATGAGTTGGGAATGCACTATTGCAATCACTGGGATCACTGCCCATGTGTCATCTGATTGAAAATTGGTGATGTGTATGCACCGTCATGAATGTAAAGTACTGCTTGGCAATACTCGCATTGGATATCACTTTTTTTTTCATTCGTTGGAGAATGTGCATGAATCATCTTGGTATGTTAGTGCATGAGATTTTCATTGATACAGAGCTGAACTTAATATTGGGGCAACAGGTCGTAACTGCGGCAGGATTTGCAGTCAGTGCAAATATGATTGATGTTGTGTGTTCAATATTGATTTGTGAATAAGATGAGCGTGCATGTTATTAATAGAAATCCAATGATATATTGCAGTCGCCTTACTTTACTAATCTTTATTTGTGGCCAATATTGAATCGACTCCTTCGGGTGCAAGTCAGTTTTAAATGTTTGCAGTTAACATTTCAACATTTGTAGTGATATGCAAGTGATGCATACCACACGTCTTATGCTCCTGTTTGTGAATCTATCCCCTGCCGTCATATTTCAAACAAGCCTGTTTATGCACCGCATGCGGTAAGGGTACATGTAGCGAGCAGTAACTGTACAGGAGCGTCACATGGCAGCGTGTGGAGCACCTTCTAGCGGAAGGTGTGTGGGGAGGGGACTAAGTAGGGGTCTGGCATGCAGATATGGATTTTATCGTTGACATTTGACACCAATTGTTCCAATGGGCCATTCACAGCTAGATATTCATTGAAATTCAGGTGATTCAATTTGGCTTCTGTACTGTAGCCAGTCATAAGTTTTCCAGTTTGCCTGTGAGCTGTAGCACTGTTATTAATCATGTAATGCATTGGGAAATATGCTTGTATTTTTTAGTGTCTTGGCAGAGTTTTTGTGACAAACATTTTCTGACTTGCATAACCATGCCTGTACCATGTGGCCAAAATGCACATGGACAGAAATTATTACTCAGGGCTATGCTATTAAAGTTATTTAAAGGAGTGTCAGGAAAGTTTGACTGAACCTGTGATCAACATCATTCCTGACAATAACTGATGTCTAGGGAGGGAATGGGTTACAGAAAAAGTTTTGGAAAGAACTGATGGCTAATGAAATTAACTTCAAACACCATTTAAAAACAAGAGTTATTAATGTTGAGGTCACTGGTTGCTGTATGTATAAGCATCAAATAGCCAATGAAACGGTGCCAAAACATAGGCTAAATTTGGTTTCATACTATCAGGTGATATCTGAGGGCTGATAAATTCACACTTAACTTATTTGTATAATAATTGATAATCTGCCACGCATTTTATAAGGGAGCACTTATTTGTACCTGGGGCTAGGCATCTTCAGCTAACTCCCTGTTGCACACAAAGTAAGGCGCGTTGCCCAGGATGGAAGTGAATTGCTTGGAGAGCTTGAATTGTTCTTGCAGTAGGGCTGTAATGTGTGACGTGTGATGCGGATTCCCCTCTCATTGCACTGATTTTTGTAGTTCTCATGCATGCAGGATGCTCTCTCAAATGACCCTTACCTGATTTCACCAAAGTAAAAGGTCAAACCTAAATTGAAGGGAGACATGCACTGCAGATGATCTTTGAAATGGCATGTGCAGTGCCGGCTAATAATGAACCATCTGGTCATATTGCAAAAGGTGTTTATTTATTTTCCTTAGTCATGGTGAGTTGCTCGTAGCATACTCAGAGTGGTTCTGTTACTATTCTGTTTATGTAGGCAATATAGTTGAAGTATGATTTGGGTGCCATACTGGACACAATGTCAGACAATTAGGAGCATATATTATGGAATGAGGATTGGTTAATATGAATTACATGAAGAGCAGGTGTGTTAGAGGTTCATGCCATGTAAAAGTGCCTTCAACTAGAATACATCTACTTTACTTTATGATGTGTAGCAATGGACAAATGTTAGAGTAGCGAAAGTCATGCCTTGCTTCAATCAGGCGTATTATCATTGGAACTCATTTGTGAATTAGGATTTTTGCTTGAATCTTGAGGTAACACAGCGATCATTCATTTGTATTTTACCATGCAGCACTAATTTTATGGCATCACCACTGGGAAATTTTTTAATGAAACTATTGGTCCCAAAATGTGTAGTTATTCATGAGTAGCATTGATGGACAATTATGAAAGTGACACAGTTCACTGGATTGTCACATTTGCGTATGAAATGTCATTGAGTGACTGTCTTTAAATTTAATCTCGAGTACGCAGTTCAGCCTTGGACATGTGTTTTGTTTCAAAGTGTGTAGTTTTCTCCGCTACTCCCACTCTAATCAGAGAAGTGCGTCAACCTTTCCAATGTTGTATGCCGATGTGGGAGGACCGATGTGGTGTCAGCCACAATTTTAACTTTTTATTTTGCTATGCAAACACAGTGGGCGCATTCAGATAGCGCAAGGGTTGAAGGGCTGGCCCAGGGCCAAGGCCTTTTGGCGTTTTGGGAAACTTTGCTCTAGTGCATTTTCAATTGCACAAATGTCATCTGACACCACAATGTAAACAACTTGATTTCTTGACCAAGTGCATTTGTATTTATTGGAAAGTAATTGCTTAAAAATCATTAACAGGTCAAGTCGAAGTGATGAGTCTAGCGGTATTTAAAAAAAGTAGAGGGGCCGTAATGGGACTTGGGGAAGAGAGAATAGCCAAGGTTGAGGTTGGTTTGAGGGCCTCGGAGACTGTTTTGGGAATATTGGCTTGTGGCCAAAGAGGAGAACATGCTGAGTAATGGGAGCCAGGGCTCAAATCAAGACTAAAGCCACCCATATGTTCATTTTTTTTTCCTCACCATATGATGTGATTGACTCAATTATGGGGAAAGGAATTTGATTAGATGTTTCAAACTGGAGGTTTAGCACACGAAGGAGCCCATTATAAACATTTGCTATATGCCACCATGTTCTGATTGGTGTTTTCAATGTGAACTGTGATTACATTAGTGCTATAATGGATCAGGAAGTGTCACTCAATTTAGGAGAACTGGAGGATATAGAATGTGCACGTTTGCAATACCTACGGACTTTTCCAACATTGCACGCATTATTTGGTTGAATGCTTGTGTCAGGATTGCCTCCAGATTTGCAAGATAGTAAGCAGTATCAGAATCTGTCATTGGCCTGTCGCAATTAACGTGTTTGTATTCATGTACCTTTATCATAATATGATCTAATCTGGACTTAGCAGACATACTATTTATGTGAATGTTGGGTTGATTATTCACACTTGCAACAGCCTTGGAACAGATGTCTGGATACATAATCAAAACTTGTTCACAAAAGAAAACCTTAAAGTAACCTGGTAATCTCCCTAAAAGCAGCGGCTAGTAAATTGCAAAATAACGCAATTATTGTGTTATTTTGTAACTTTTTTGCAACATTATGCAACTTTGAGGTTTTCTTTTGTGAAGAAGTTTTGATTATGTAGGATGTGATACTACAAGACAGAAAATAGTACTTTAACTGTAACTTTTCTTAACTTGTTTTAATATTTTGGATTGTCTTTTAGGAATGTACCTGTAAGAAGGCCATCTCATTTTCGTTTCCACTTATTGGATGGTTGATGATGTTTTTTTAAAAATTGAAAATGGTTAATTTGGCCTGATCAAGTGTGTGATTTGCATGTAACTCAGATCAAGGCCACTTCAGACAACTGCAGGCATATCTTTGTTCTGAGATGTTCGAAACGACTGATTGCTGAAAAATATCTGAAACATGATAGAACGTTTGATGGCACAGTACAGGTGCAACTGAGAGCAATGAGTTCATTTATTCCAAGCTTATCAGATGTGACTAATAGACAGATGTTGGCCCTCACACCCAAAATAGAGGCCTCCTCATCTCAGAAGTTACGTGAACGAATTTCAGTGTATGAGGAAAGCCTCAATTACTGAACAAGATCTAACTCTGTAGTTAAAATTAATGTTCACACAACTGACCCTAAATGATTTTCATACCTGATGACTTTCCAATACTGCCTAAATCCACATTATCTGGTTCCTAAGAAAATATTAGAATGTAGAATATGAAAGTGCATCGTGAGTAGTACGTACACAATTTAATTGAGTAGAAATTTCCTGTAGTGCCACCTGAAAATGGGTTTCGCTGCATTTCATCATGTTTGATTGCAGTTGAAGTACCCCAATCGAGACGGCTTAGTTGTTAAAGGAAACATTTACTTGCCACATTGTGTCACAGTGTTTCATGTCCTTTATTTGCTTAGGATAGATCAGTGCTACTATCACATTGACCAGTGGGAATCACTGAGCAGCTTATCACTCCACTATACGCTGTTTCCGTTTTCCCCTCTGGAGCTGATATGCCCCTAACCCCTTGCCCATTTGTCCACATGAATTAGTTTTGGCAAATGCCGCTTCCTTCTATTCCACTCATAGGAGTGAGTTGCGACTCATGCCTGAAGGGGAACTTCCAAGGGCGACGGTACAAGTGTCTGATCTGTTTCGACTATGACCTGTGTGCCAACTGCTATGAGGCAGGAGCCTCCACCACCCGACATACCACAGAGCACCCTATGCAGTGCATCCTCACCAGATCTGACTTTGGTAAGACGCTGTTTTATTTGCTTCCATTTATTATCACCCGAGATCACTATAGTTAATGAAATTTGATTTAATGATTTTGTTGATGTTGCTTACTGTTTTTCTTTCTCCAGACTTGTACTATGGTGGGGAGGCATTCTCGGCAGAACAACCCCAGTCCTTCACCTGCCCTTATTGTGGAAAAATGGGATTCACTGAGGGGTCTCTCCAGGACCATGTGACCTCGGAACACACCGAGACCTCCTTTGAAGTTGTATGTGTACTTGGGGGACAGATTGTTATTTTTCACTTCTTTGGGAATTGGAGGTCTTAACTTGGAAATTTTTCAGGTGTGTCCTGTGTGTGCGTCCCTCCCAGGAGGTGATCCCAATCATGTCACGGATGACTTTGCAGCCCACCTGACCCTGGAGCATCGCAGTGGACCTAGGGATCTCATATCCTTTTTGTACTGTTGAATGGTTGGTTGTGTTCGTTGGGAATCCATGTTGAGAAATCCTGTGAAATAATTTCTTCGCAGAGAAGAACAAAACATAGGTGTCATTCTAAAGTGGCAAAATGCAGTGTATTGCACATTTATGGAACCATGTTTAGGGAGTCGCAGTTGGTAAAAGGTTGGAAACCACTGGATTATTGATTTGCCATGTGAAAAGGTTGGAAACCACTGGATTATTGATTTGCCATGTGAAATTATAATGCAATCAAGAGATATGGTGCCTTGAAAAATGTGTAAATTAGGTTTTCCGGCTTATTGAGTGTATATTCCTTAACCATACATCACGATGAGCCCTCAGGGTCACGTCATGGAGTTCGTCGGATTCCCCACCCTTCTCGAGGGGTGGGTGGCCCCAGGACACGTCGCTCTAATATGCACTTTAGGTATGTTCTGACCTAATGTTAGTTTTACTGATTTTTTATCATATGTGGGCTTCACTTGCTATGTTGTCAATGCGAAAAATATATTTTAATTAATGTGTCACTGCATGAACATTGACATATACGGTGTAACAAGGTTGATAGCAGGAGAACTTGATGGTGATGCATGGGTTGTTTCCTGATAAGTTCCTTTCTCATGAATGATGAAATAATTGATTCTACGGCTTGAAACCATAAAGAAAGACAGGATTCAACCTTGATTATTCTGGCATGATGCAATTCACGTGACATGGAACTTCACTGAAATGATGCATTTGTATCATCACATGTGAGGGTATGAACAGTAGTAATAATATGTATCACTACACAAACGGCCACTGTTATTGCCTTTCGTATGAGCCTGGTGCTGCCATTTCAGTGAAGTTCGTGGCAACCTGATGTAAGGTGTGTTGCATCATGCCAAGATAATAAAGGTTTGATGCCTTCTTTTATAATACCAGACAATTTTACGATTCGTTGATAATAACAGGAAGAAAATGGTAGATGAATTGAGGGCATTTACGACTCCTTTTTTAAATATTGCAGCTCAACAGGTGGCCTATCATCACTATCACCATCGACGCGGGACTCAGTTGACCCTATTGCGGAGCTACTGTCACAGCTGTCTGGAGTGAGGCGCACTGCGGGTGGCGGGTTAGGGGTAGGGGGTGGAGGAGGGGGAGGAGGAGGTGGCGGGGGCGGGTCAGGAGGTCAGGGAGGGTCAAACTCCTCACCCCTACAGCAGCTACAGATGCAACTGCAGATGGAGAGACAGCAGGTAGGTCATTTCGGATTTACACACTTTGGTGGGAGGTTGGGGGTTAGGGTATGGCATCAGTCACACTGGCCATGTTGGAAGGGTGTTTTCTGAATTTTTTCCTTGGTTAGATTTCTCCTTGTGCCCTTGTTTATGCTCCTGGGATTCAATGTTATGTTCGTTGTTGTATCTGAGGTTGAAGTTGAGTTTCTATAGTTTCGTTTGTTTATTTGTGCAGTCTTCAAAATTGTGGAATTCACTGCTATTCAGGAAAGGAGACTCTTGGAAGGTTTTAGGGCAGGAACACAGTGCAGATGGAGGAGTCTCTGGTTCATGCTGTGAGACAGTTCCTTTTCGTTGTTGCAAACAATAATTTGGGTACAGTAATATGCGACTGTGACTTTTATGCAACTCATAATAATGTTTAATCTGATAATAATGGAAGTAATTTCTGACACTGCCATTTGTCAACGGACATCCAAGAATGAACTAGTGGAACCTCCCACTTTTCAAGTTTCCATAGACATGCCGTCGCGCAACAAATGCTATAAACAGTGTCAACAAAAGGACAGTGTTTGCGTCTTTTATTGCTGAGGGAATTTCCTTGAAAATTTGGAAAGCGGAAAGTTCCAGGAGTTCATTCTCAGGGCCGGTTTCACCGAGCTCAGTATATTATAAATCCGAGTTTCTTTTCAAAAGAATCTCGGTTTTCGTTGTTGACGACAATGGTTGTTATGTGCAATTCTTGTTATAACCGAGGTTCTACGTTATACTGAGCTCGGTGAAACTGGGCCGTAGATGTTCGTTGACTCTAGTATTATAGGGTTGTATTATCTATAGCAATCTGTATATATTGAGATGATGTGGCTCGTGGGTCACTACACTGCTGCCCTGTTTTAAAAAGCGATGGCTGCAATGTGTGGTAAGGCCAGGTATTGTTCAGCTGCAGTAGTTTCATGCAGTCAGAGAAGCAAACCTTGTCCCTAATGCACATTGCAGTTAGCTCTCTTTCATGGGACGTTCCCAATCGTGGGGTGGGCCTCTCTTATAAATGTTTTATTTGGGATCCAAAGTTTTATGCATTTGCGCATATGCCATGAGTTTTGCACTTTATGGCCAGTTAAAGTTGTTTAAAATTGAGCAGTGAATGATAGTTGAACTTTTGTGGTGAACTCAACCGCAGAAATAGTACCACCAGTACAACCAGTTTTTCCCATTGGCACAAAACCAGGAAATTCCATCGATAGTCAAATCCAGCTTGTTTTGTTTTCCTTTATATTTTTGTTCTTCTCGATCTTAGTCCACTCTTCCTGTGTTCTTTGCTTTGGTTTGTTCTTGTTTGTCATTATTTGGCAATAATTTTTGAGCGGATGTGGATCCCCCGCAAGGAAGAATACATGGCCGTGCCTGCGTTTTTTTTTTTTTTTTTTCGTACCCTTTCCCCACACAGATATCACACAGGATCCGAGCGTTTCATTTCCCTCGCCAGCTGGCCTCATTACAAGCGGCCAGGCAGCAGGCGGAGCGTCTCTCCCGCCGACCCCCAAACCCAACCAACGCCAACAACTCCAACTCCTCCACATCCAACAACTCCAACAACCCTGCTGGCGCACCCCCACTGGTCTCCAACTCCTCCAACAACTCCAGCAACGCAGCCGCTGCAGTGGCAGCAGCTGCAGCTGCGGCAGTAGGGGCCAGCAACGGCAATGCTTCTGGAAGCGGTGGAGGTGCACCAGGATCCGCCCTGGCTGCAGCAGCTGCAGCGGCGGCGGCGGCAGCAGCTGCGGCAGCTTCTTCCTCGGGAGGGGTGGGTCAGTCAGGCACCCCAGGACCTGATTCTGCTGGAAGTAGCCTCAGTGGGCATGCACCCTCGGCTGCCTCCCATCTGCTGCTCACCAGGTGAGAAGGACCTGCACTCATAAAATGGCGTGATTTTGTAAGAGGTTTTTGGAACTATGAGGAGAATAAAATTTAATGGTGCACATTTTCTGGTTTGAATCATGTTTGTGCAAGGCTTAGGCAAAATTGATTCATTATTTGCCGATGGGCTGGTGATAAGAGAAAGTGTATTGAGGCAAGTTCTCAAGTGCACCATGAGTTTACGGCAATTTGACATTGCAAACTACAGGGTGAACCAAAAGTTAGGACACATATAGTTGGTTGACAATTGGCATTCTGGCAACCAACAATGTAATAAAAATTATTACATGTGTGTCCAGACTTTTGGGTCACCCTGTATTCTATAAGATTAGCCGGTAAAGGCCGTTAAACGAAAGAGCGAGCTGACATCATCGTTTTGTTTGCCAACTCCTAGTCAACGGAAATCTGCCAAATGCACCTCTGGAACCTGGCACTTTTCAGGTTTCCACGGAAATGCTCCTCTCACAACAATACGAGCAAACATGGTTCTTTTTTTGTTGACAATGTCTGCTCTTATTGTTGCATGAGGACATCTCCATGGAAACAGAAAGATGGAAGGTTCCATAGGTCACACCAATATTGCTTTTCTAACAACATGAAATCATGATCTGTGCTGTGTGAGTGAACATTTCTGCAAGCTTGGCACGTAATATTGTAAATTCTGAAAGTACTTTTGTGCGACAGGTCTGGTTCCCAAAATATGTCAGCCAAAAATGAGCCAGAGAAGTTTGTTATTCATTCAACAACGAAAAACAAAACTTATTCGGCTTTTCAGCGTGAGAATAGTCGAACGTAGCGTAACTGAAGCACGAGGCAATCAGCCCAGAAAAAGGCTGTATAATTTTAACTTGAGTTCATACATCGATCGTTCATCAGCTTTAATTCTAATTTTTGCCTAATCCGGTATTTTCCATTGCTGTTTTTGGAACATGAAGGGCTGTTGTATTAATGCAGATAATAATGGGAACTTTTAATTCTAGTGGAGTACATGTATTGTGAATATCAAGTTGCATTTGTACAAGCAGCCGTAACACTGATGGTGCACCATTTACTTGTAGTCCAGAGTCGCAGGAAGTCGATCCTGACTGAATGGGAAACCTTCCAGTTTTGTTTCCATAGTATAACGTTTTCATTTCCATTCCCGTGCCACCAAAATGATGGAACGCCGTTCATTCTGAATTCTACCCACAGATAACTAATTATGCAAACTTGTATAGTTACACTCACAGTTTTTTCAGCCAATGAACTCCTCGATGTCACACAAAAACTAGGGGCTGACCAGAGTGCGGGGAGGCAAAGGGGAAACCGCCAGGTGGTGGCTTTTCCGCATGTAGTCTTAGCATTGCGTTGTCTGATCTGTTGTTGTTGTTGTTCACAGGCTGGGATTGATGCTAATGGAGATATTTTTATTCCACAGAAAGAGTTGTTTGGTGTTTGATAAGATTTGGGAGTGATTTAAGCAGGGGAAGTCAGTAATAACTTGATAATGGTCATGAAATGCTGAAGAGTTTGTGCAGAAATTTGACAATTTGCAGGCAAATAAAGTTGTTTCCAATGAATTTTATCGCTCCAAAAGAGCTGGAAAAAACAGTTGCTGTTTTACAGATATTCAGGTTTTCTGCTGCTTTTGGTTGAGGATTCACATTCAATAGTGTAATGTGGTGTAACTGGGGCTTTGCACTTTACCCTCCGGTTGTGCAATACTTGCTTACTCTATGAATTGCACGACTTAATTCCATTTCTTGTTGACCAGGATTATGGACTCAACCCTGACGGACAGTGACCTCCAGTCTGCAGACGTGGAGAGGTCGAACAGGAGCCTCTTCGTGCAGGAGCTTCTTCTGGCCACCCTGGCTGGAACCCCCGTGCCTGGTTGTGCACCTGTCAGCTCCTCGTCTACCTCCACAACCAGCAGCACCCCGCTGGCATCAGTCAGCCCATGCATCGCCCTCACCACCTTACCCGCAAGCGCAGACTCGCCCAGGGTGTCCGAAGCCACCTCCACTGCACCGAGCATGAAGGCCCAGCCGCAGAGGGTGAAGAAGGTGCCGTCGAGAACGTCTGCTGGATCGTCGTCATCTGGTGCTGCTGTCTCACGGCCGTCGGCAGCGACGAACGGCCCAGTCTCGAACCATGTCAATAACAACAACAATAACAGTCAGGGGGGCGGCAGGGGTGCGGTGAGGAGAGGGTCGGGAGGTGTAGCAGCAAGCGGTGGGAGTGGTCAGGGAGGAGGAGGAGGAGGAGGCGGCGGAGGAGGAGGTGTGGCGGTGGTAGGAGGGGCAGGTGGTGGGGTGAGTGGGGGGGCCTCAGGAGCGCTCAGGAAGCCCCCTCGTCCTCTGGAGGGGCGTAACCAGTCGACCGAGCCGCCACCTCCCCCACCACACTAACACACATCGAGCTAGTCGGCCAGTTTATATTTCTTTTTGTTTATATTTCACTCACTCTCACCCCATCCCCTGGAGTGATCTCCCTCTCTTCCTGTTTAAAATCCTCTTGCCATAAAAAAATATATATATATTCGCAAAGCTTATTCGGATTATTTTTTACTGTTGCTAAGACCGGCTTGGTCGCAGTACGGCTAATTACACACTCGATTGTGAATAAGCCTCACTTGTGACCAGCCCGAGAATCATGATCATTTGCCAATGTTGTAAGCAGACTCTTCCTTCATTTCACAGTGCCTGCGGGTACCAAAAAAAAAGCTTTGGGTTATGTAAATACAGATGCGGATTTTTTCATTTAGTTGCTCTGGATTTTTTTTATCCGAATCATTTGTGTTGCCGAACAGGAGGGAGGGAGTGGGAGGTGGGGGGAAGGCGTATGGTAATGAGAGAGAGAGAATAAAGGGTTGTGTGGGTATTTGGGTTGGGGGGTTGAAGTGGTTTAACACGAGGGTGTGAATGTGTGTGTATGTGCCAGCTGACTCAAAAATAGTCTAAATGAAAGCCAGAAAAGGAAAAAAAACTTCTTTTTGTTTGGAATTGTGTGTGATTTTACATTTAAAAAAACAACCTTTGATTCCCCCCTCTCCCTCCCCAACTTTAGATTTGTTTACCTTTGAAGCCTTCCATGCTGCAGTTTTTTAAACAGATTTTATTTGCCTCGTTGCGCTGTGATGTTTGGCCTCTCCCCACCCTCCCCCACACTATTTTGACCCCGAGCGCTAGTTATTTTTCACTAGTACAAGTTAGTCGATCGATTTAGCTTGGACCTTGAAGTGAAGTGTACATTTGAAATAATGGAAGAAGACTGAAAATAATAACAAGACGACAGCCGCTCCCAACCTTTGACCCCGGAATACTTTTCTTATTTTCTTCTTTTCATGACTTGTGTAATGTATGCCCTCTTTTTTTCCCCTGTGTTCGCATACAAGCGTGAGTGTATGTGCGAGTGCATGAATATAAGTGTGCTGAGCTGAAATTTTTGCAAACTTTTTTTCCCTCCTTTCCGTTTCTCCCCAACCGCCCACCTTGGTTTTGTTTTTTTTCCTTCTTAAATTCTCTTCCCTGGGGGCGTAATTATTTTGGGCGGAGTGCAAAGTACAGAAGCCAAGTGCTCAGAATATTTCAGGGAAATAAAAAATGGCGTGGAATGCAAGATATACGATGGGGGTGAATTTTTTTTTTTTTTGCCAAGGCAGGAAAAAAAAGGGCTTTGAATGCAGTCTGTTAGTGGATTTATCAGTGCTAATTAATTATTAAATGGTGAATAAATGATGAGCTAACAAAACAAGTGTACATATTATACATACGTCAGGATAACGTTGGATATATTTAAAAAAACACATTTTTTCCTCCCCTGCCCGCCCCGAGACAAAATGAACGGAAAATAAAAATAGTAACGGTTATGTATGTGGGAATATGTGCGTGCGTCTGTGTTTTTTCTTTTGCGATCTTAAAAAGTGTGTAGCCAAAATAGGTGTCTCCCGCCCCATCCGAAGTTTTTTTGTTGTTTTCCTCTCTATACCCGGCCCCCCGCCCCCTCTCCTCCCTCCCATTTATATAATATATTAAGATATATAAAGAAAAAAGAAAAGAAAAAAGTTCTTGGTTATGTTGACTGTGAACGAGACTGATCTATTCCATGTTGACATCACATGAACTAAATGTGAATTTGAGATTTTGTGTTTTTTGGACTTTTGCAGGTGGGGAAGAGAATAGAATGATGATGAAAAAATAATAATACGAGAAATTTTTGCTCCAGAAATAATCCACTTCATGACCATTAGCTTTGTTGGATTTGTGTTTTTTTTTTTGGTTCCCTGTCGTTGGGCTTGTTTTGTTTTTAACGAACTGAAGAAGTGTGCCACTTGTGTACTACACACGTATGAACCGCCTGTGATGTGCATGGATTTTGGGGCTCCAGTCGACTGAAAGTGAGAAAAAGTGCGAGTGGCGTCGGTACTTTCCGGTTCAGCCCAAAGCCTTCAGTTTTTTAATTATTAATGTTGTTATTATTATTTCTCACTCTCCATGTTTTTTTTTTGTTGCAATTTGATGAGCAGTGGGCGATTTACAGTTGAGAATGAAGATCAAACGACGAAGTGGCAATTTGCACTTTTTAATTATAATTTTCTTCTCAATTATTACATGGCATGGAGGTGGACACACACACACACAACATAGTGAGTTTTGCAAAAGTGGGCAAATAAATGTTGGGCCCATTTTTGGAAATTGTTTTCAAATAAAAAGAAGAATTTAAAAAAAACAAACAAAAAAGTGGACTGCTGCTGGCGAAAAATAAAGTCATCCTATAATGAAATGTGGTCCTCCGAAATGTATTGATTTTTAGAGAGTGACTCCCACGCATTTCCCCCAAATCGATAAGGCAACACTGGTTGAAGCCAAATTGTGGGCGCCGCCATCTTGAAGTTCTGGTTGGTCACGTGATGCTGATCCGACGTCGTGATTGGCCGGAGCTGCAATATGGCCGACCACATGTGACCAGCTGGGGCCATTTAAATTTTTTTTAAAAAACGTGGTAATGTTAATTAAATAATCGGCACATGTTTTTTTGCTAATTAATTGTTCAGTACTGTTGTGTCCAGATGGGAATTATGCTGCGGGGGGATTGAAGCGTGGAAAAAGCCACACATGCTGAGCTAACTGCACATTTTTTTTGGCCTGAAGAGGACAAGTCTGGGCACTTGTGATGTCAAAGTAAGGGTCAAAGGTTAAGGTCGATTCGGTTGAGCCCCATTTTCCACCCGAGGAGTGACACAAGCAGCTGGAGGACACTGCCAGGGAGAGGTGACAATCCAGTGGTAATTATCACAAGGCCTTTATATTAACATGGGTGTTATGCAATTTATGGTAGCAGATGTTGAATAATTGAATAGTAATTAAGTTATCTAATGAGGAAGAACTGGTTAATGCTGCAGTGGAATAATTGTACGTACTGCAAACCGTTACAAGCGCAGTCGCAATAGCAGCAATAAACCTTTGATTTTCTCTGCCTGAGTCGTACCGTACATTAATTATGTTTCAGGTTGATACGCAATCGAGTAACCAAAATGGAGAAGGTGAACCTGAATGAGCCGCGGTGGGACCAGAGCACGTACTGGGGTCGTGCGAAGCACTTCTTCACCACCACCAACCCTTTGAATCTGATGTGCAGTTCGGAGGAGCTGAACAGGGCCAAAGAGTTGGTGTCGAAGCATCGGAAGGGTGAATATGCGTCCCTCGGCGGAATCACTGTGGATGAGCTGTGGAGGGCCAAGCAGGTGTACGACTCTGCCTTCCATCCCGACACCGGGGAGAAGATGATCCTCATCGGACGCATGTCGGCCCAGGTCCCCATGAACATGACTATCACCGGATGCATGATGACCTTTTACAAGTTAGCACTTACACTTTTGCGTACGCCTGACACTGGTTTATTGAAACTGGGAATTTTGCAGGACTACGCCAGCTGTCGTTTTCTGGCAGTGGATCAACCAGTCCTTCAACGCAATTGTCAACTACACCAATCGCAGCGGCGACTCGCCGTTGAGCGTACAGCAGCTGGGAACTTCATACGTGCTGGCCACCGGAGGAGCACTAGTCACGGCACTAGGGCTCAACTCCCTAGTCAAAGTGAGAAACACGAGCGTCGTCATATTACTAGTATTAATTTGATCACGCGACCATAATTTCAGACAGCACCAGCCTTAATTGGTCGACTGGTCCCGTTTGCGGCAGTGGCTGCGGCCAACTGCGTCAACATTCCTATGATGAGGCTGAAGTGAGTTCCTTCCAGTACTAAAAGTGCACCCTACTCACAGCATTTTTGTTCGAGTTCAACATAGAAAACTGCACTGTAGCGTTGTTCGTGTACTAACCTAATCAGATGTGTACAGATAATACGCTACCCACAGAGAAATCCGCGAGGGGATTCCGGTCGTGGATGAGAACGGGAACAGGCTGGGCGAATCCAAAGTCGCAGCCCAGAAGGGAATCTCTGCCGTTGTGTTCAGTAGAATAGGAATGGCATCGCCTGGCATGGGTAGGTAGCTCTAACCTCACACTAACGCAACGCTTACTATCCCTGGGGCTCAACTAGTCATTAACAAGATCGCAGGCATGAGCGTTTCACGAATTAACGACTTATCTGATGATGACAGCGCATTATTCCGCTGACTAGTTATATGGAAGTTGGCATTATTCGTGATGATTTCTATCGTATGTGGTGTCTGTTGTTAGAGAACTTCGGGAAGGAATTCCGCTATTTGACGAGGCGAGCACCCGTATCGGGGAGTCACAAGTGGCGGCCAGGTCGGGCATCTCGCAGGTTGTAATTTCCAGAATACTGATGGCCGTACCTTCAATGGGTAAGATTGGGACGCATGTGTGTGGTAGTTAGAAAAGGAAAGCAGGGCAATCCTCTTCCCCCAAGCATGTACTTATTTTATTGCTTGTAAAGTGATGGAAGCACATTACTTCCCGGGGCAACCGATTTCCAGTACTGCCGCCTATTTTGATGAACATGCTTGAAAAGCGAGGCGTGTTACGCCGCATGCCCTGGATCAATGCTCCGCTCCAAGTACTTCTCTGCGGGTTCTGCCTCACTTTCGCCACACCCATGTGCTGTGCCATATTCCCGCAGATGTCGTCTATCAACGTGTCCAGTTTGGAGCCGGAGTTGCAGGTACTTGACATTTACACAAATTTTTTGGTTTCACTTGTCTCACCCCGATTGTTTTCTCCTATTTTCCAGGAGAAGATTAACAAGCTTCCGAATCCACCCACGGTTGTGTACTACAACAAAGGGCTGTAATTCACTGGAATTGAATGTTATTTTTTCCCCCCCGATAATTGTCCCTACAACATGTGTAGGATGGTAGCAAGATGTGTAGATAAGTGAGAATGTAAAGTGCAGTCAGCTCAAAATTTTTTTTTTTGGATGCAAGTATCCAATGGCCATAAAAAGTTGACTGAGAAAAACGATGACAATAATACATGGCGCTCGCTAAACAATAATTTGCACTTAATCATGAAACAAAACAAAAAAAAAAATCCCTGACTAAATCCTGCGAAATTAAATATTTCAGACGCTGATCACTCAGGTAGGCAACAACAAAATCGAGGGAATAACACTACTCAGCAGCACTGACTTTGCAAATGTCTTTTCTTTAAAAATCTTAATATGACTTTTTGACTCGTTGCGGCAGAATCGTGTCTTTGGCAAAGTTGAAAAAAGAGAGCAGTCCATATTTCTTGCTCTTCCGGGAGAAGTAGTTCGTCACGACGTCATTATCATCTGAAAGGCAAATTAACATGCGTTAATTGAAATTTATGATTTTTAAATAATTAAAAAAGTATTTACCTCCCATAAGAGGTCTCTGTTCGGCAAGTGTTGGGAGAACGTTCTCGTTTGCCGAGAGTGACACGAAGAAGCTGAACGGAACCAGCCAGAGGCAGATGGTGAAATAGGCCATCACCTCCGAGAATCCGAAGTAGTACCGGGTGAAGTGTTGGAAGGCCAGGTAATGGTTCACGAAGATCATCACTGGGTTAAACAAGCGAATTTTTTTTTAAAACAAATGTTCTATAACATCATGCCTTGTTCTTGATTAGGCAGCAACAAGGAGGAAAAAGAACCATTAAATTATCATGACATGTCATAGCATCCGTACATACCAACGCCGACAATGAACGGAGGTGAAGTCACAGCGAAGAAGGGGAAAGTCCGCAGCATAAGTATGTGAGCCAGCTGGCTGATCACTCCGCACGCAATGAGCAACGTGGGGAGATCTTCAAACAGGAAAAGTCCGATATATACTCCTAATACGACCTGGAATTTGAAGGAGTTAATAACGCCTTCTGATCTTGCTTTTGGGATATACTTCGTTAGGATTATTATAACTTACAAAAATTGTCCATCGGATGATACGTGAGGCCAAAACTGTGTATTCCTCCACAAGCTCAGCCAGATAGTAAAGTCCAGCCGCTGCACAACGAAACGTACAATGTAGTATAATTACATGAAGGGGACATTAACATAATTATCTCGTGTACATACGAGTCATACGATGACATTGCACAAAACTTGTCAAGGTCAATTCTATAGATCTGTCTCCTGATAATCTGTCCAATTATATATATTTAAAAAAAAAAAACATGTCTCAACTTATGGGTACAACTCGGCTATAATTAGTCCCGAAATTAGTGCCTGGATATCTAATTATGTCCTGGTTGATGTAAGAAAATCCTGTAACTTGTGTGTACCTAGAGCAAGTGTGATGAACGACAGCTGGAGGACGATTCCCACCCAGCTGATGAGTACCATGAACCACATGTCTTCCGGCTTCTGTCCCCCCTAATTATTAAATTAATTAATCTTCTGACGTGGAGGGCACAGCAAAGGTCTCACATCGTCCTCCGGCTCCTGGGTCGCTCCATCTTGGATCGGTCGGGGCGGCGGGTGCGTCTTTGTGTCACTGATCCGGGCGCGTTCGAACTGCCCTAGAACCTGGTTAGCGAACGCACCCATTGTTTCAGAACGCACCCCTCGTACCTGGTGACGTCAAAAAGTCCGGAAGCCACATCACTTTATTCAAGGTCGCGGTCCCATGGACGCAGAGTCCCACGGACGCCTGGTCCGGCAGGGAATTTTTTTTTGCCATCGCAATCCCCGATCCCACTAGATACGTCGGAAGCCACACCACTTTATTTATGGTCGCGGTCCCATGGACGCACGGTCCGGCAGGGTATGGAATTTTTTTGTCATCGCAATCCCCGATCCCACTATATATTCCGGAAGCCACACCACTTTATTCCCGGTCGCGGTCCCACGACCACACGGTTTTGCAGGGAATTTTTTTTTGTCATCGCAATCCCCGATCCCTCTTTATATTCCGGAAGCCACATCACTTTATTCGTGGTCGCGGTCCCACGGACGCAGGGTCCGGTGTTGCGATTTTTCTTTTTTTTTTCTTTTTTTCTTTTTTTTTTCTTTTTTGCCGTAGCAATCCCCGATCCTCGTATCATCTCGGATCCGGTACAGTACTGTACAGTACCNGGAAAAGGGGGGGGGGGGGCAAGGGGTGGTAGCAAGAGTTATTAGCTCTTGGTGGTAGTATTAAACAGACTATAACCTTGCTATAACTAGTATAACAGCTACATTGCAATAACTTTTTGTTGCGCAGGTAAAGGGTGGGCCAACCGGGTGCGACTTGGCCGCGACTTGACTGCTGGCTGCGTGCCCTGGCTGCGCGCAGCTCAGTTGGTGCGAAAAAAAGAGAAGACTATTTGTGACCATGACCGACCGTCCACGGGACTGTGCGACCGGTGAGTAGAGCGGTGTGGCTTCCGGATGTAATGACGTCACTTGCCCAACGTTTTCCCCCGCCCTTTTCAGCGCAAGACGCACCCGAGGTCTGTTGTCTTCGCGGCATTCGGAGGCGTCCCGTCTGTCCAGCTTGTCCCGTCTTGGGGAGTGTCCCGCCTTGGGGTGTGTCCGGTCTGGACGGGGGCGGTTGCCCCACTGATCCGACATGTACATCAAGCAGGCGAGTAGTGCCGTACAGCCAACTCCAGCCACAAGAAGAAGAAGTGTTACCACCAATAATAATGGCTCTTGTTTCCCTTCAGGTGATTATCCAGGGCTTCAAGAGCTACAGGGAGCAGACCATCGTGGACCCCTTCGACCCCAGGCACAACGTGGTGGTGGGAAGGAATGGGTCGGGGAAGAGCAACTTCTTCTACGCCATACAGTTCGTGCTCAGCGACGAGTTCTCGCACTTGCGGCCGGAGCAGAGGCAGGCCCTGCTGCACGAGGGGACCGGGCCCAGGGTCATCTCCGCATACGTGGAGATCATCTTCGACAACACAGACGGACGATTGCCCGTAAGTGCGGAGGACGTTCGTTATAGACAATCGATTAGTACCTAACGATTGACGTGCAACATGATGGAATGTTTCAGATTGACAAGGAGGAGGTCTACCTTCGACGTGTCATCGGTGCAAAGAAGGACCAGTACTTTTTGAACAAGAAAATGGTTCCCAGGACTGACGTTATGAACTTGCTGGAGTCGGCTGGATTTTCCAGGTCCAATCCGTACTACATTGTGAAGCAAGGAAAGGTGCGGTGAATGTACTTGCACTTTCAACCGTATTTGACAGCGTATAAGTTGCACCTTCATGTCAGTAGATCATATTATGGGAAATATTGTATTTTTGCATGTACGATGCAGGGCAATTTTTTGGGGAAATTATTCAGCTTTGTAGTTCTTCATTGGAAATAACTGTGATTGCTAGCATGCCATTTAAAAAAAAATTGTAGTTAAAACTAAATGCTGAATCGCTCCTCTTTGACAGATCAACCAAATGGCCACAGCTCCTGATTCGCAACGTTTGAAGCTCCTGAGAGAAGTGGCAGGGACCAGAGTGTATGACGAACGGAGAGAAGAATCTACTGCCATTTTGAAAGGTTTGAATTGTTATCCCCTGGTGTAACTTGAACCCAAATTTATGAATTGGCTTTTTCCACAGAAACGGAAGGAAAGGTGGAGAAAATTGTGGAATTTCTGAGGACCATTGAAGAGCGGCTGAAGACACTTGAGGAAGAGAAGGAGGAACTGAAGGAGTACCAGAAGTGGGACAAGATGAGAAGGTCGCTGGAATACACTATTCACGACCGGGAGCTGAAGGACACTAGAAAGAAACTAGAAGATGCAAGTTGCCTGATGTTCTTTAAATACATGCAGAGTTTATTAATGTCAATTTTCATATCATGCAGATGGAAAACCAGCGCAAGAATTCTGGCGCTGAGCAAGAGAAGTATCGCACCGAGCTCCAGAAGGCGCAAGAGAGTGCGAAGGCAGCTTCAAGGCAAGTGAAGGATATGAAGCAGAAGGTGTCGGCTGCCAAGGAAGAAAGAGACACCTTGAACGCAGAGCAGCAGGTGCTTCTCAAGGAGAAGACCAAACTTGAGTTTCAAATCAAGGATCTCAATGACGAAGTGTTGGGAGACAACAAATCAAAGGTTCGTAAGTGTTTCTGTGCTTTTCTGTAGTCGTAATAACAATTTGTGTTGCAGGAAAGGGCTGAGAAGGAGCTGGAGAAGCTGAAGAGCACTATTGCGCAAAAGGATGCGGAACTAGAGCATATCAAGCCAGAGTATGAGAAGATGAAGAAGCGTGAGGAGGAATGCACTCGTGAGTTGGGATTGAAGGAGCAGAAGCGGAAGGAGTTGTACGCCAAGCAAGGTCGAGGGAGCCAGTTTACGTCAAAGGAGCAGCGGGACCAGTGGATCCAGAAGGAGCTGCGTTCGCTCAACAAGGCCATCAAGGACAAGAAAGAGCAGATTGAGAAGCTGTCTGAAGACCTGAGGAAGGACGCCGACAAGAAGGTGCAGTTGGAGAAGAAGATTGAAGACATGACGAACGAGGTTGAGAACCACAGATCCAGCATCGATGAGCATAACAAGGGATATTACGATATGAAAAAGAAGAAGGATACGTTACAGAGCGAGAGAAAGTTAGTGTTTCATACTCGTTCGAGAATTCTCGAGTAACATCTGTTTATTTGCAGTGAACATTGGCGTAAGGAAAACGCTTTGCAACAAAGTCTGTCCGGACTTAAGGAGGAGCTGGCCAAGGCGGACCAGTCGCTGCGGTCAATGGCGGGAAAGGTTCGTGTCACATTTTGCACATTATTGGACGTATGGTAACACTTTTATTCTTGCAGCCCATCCTGAACGGCAGAGACAGCGTGAGGAAGGTTCTGGACAGCTTCCGTGAGAGGGGTGGTCAACTGGAGCAAGTGGCAAACTCTTACTACGGACCTGTGATTGAGAATTTCGAGTGCGAAAAGAGCATTTATACTGCTGTTGAAGTCACGGCTGGAAACAGACTTTTCCATCACATTGTGGAGTCGGACCGAGTCGGAACGCAGATCCTGAAGGAAATGAACAAGCAGAAGCTGCCTGGAGAGGTCACGTTCATGCCTCTCAATCGTCTTCACGTGAAGGATCAGAACTACCCAAAGAGCGATGTGAGTTGCATATTTTTTTACATGCAAAATGAAGCTACTCCAATTTGTTGTTAATTGTTCTTCAGCATGCAATTCCAATGGTGTCCAAGCTCAGTTATGTCGAAATGTACGACAAGGCCATAAAGTACATATTCGGAAAGACTCTTATATGCCGTAACCTGGAGGTTGCAACGCAGCTGGCGAAGACAACTGCTCTCGATTGCGTCACACTTGATGGCGACCAGGTGCGTTTTATTGCGTCGAGGCTCATGTGTCACTCTTACAATTATGCGTTACATTGTAGGTGTCCAGCAAAGGGTCTTTGACAGGCGGTTACTTCAACACATCTCGTTCCCGCCTGGAGATCCAAAAGACCCGCAGCGAACTTATGATACAAATAAGGGATCTGGAGGGCCAGCTGAGGGAGCTGCGGACCAGTCTGGGTACAACCGAAGGCGAGATTAACCGCATTGTGTCTGAAATGCAGAAGACGGAGACGAAGAACAGCAAGGCCAAGTAAGTTACGTCATACGGATGAAAACGATGCAACGTTTTGAACATTTTCTTGCTCTTTCAAAAGGGATGTGTTTGATAAGGTGAAGGCGGACATCCGGCTGAACAAGGAGGAGTTGGCGGTGATTGACCGTTCACGGCAGCCTAAAGAGCGGTCATTAGCCCAGCTGAAATCCAGCCTGGAAGCCATGCAGACGACCAAGGAAGGATTGGAGTCCGAGCTTCACCAGGAGCTGATGTCGCAGTTGTCCGTCACCGACCAGCTGGAGGTGGACAAGCTGAACGACGACATTCGCCGTCTAACCCAGGAGAACAAGGAGGCGTTCAGCACCAGGATGCGGCTGGAGGCGGAAAAGAGCAAACTGGAAAACCAACTGACGAACAATCTAATGAGACGCAAAGACGAGCTTGTTCAGGTACTGTTTATATGCGTGTAATGTACGTACAGATGAAAAAAAATGTGGTAAGTTGCCGCTTTCGCAGCAGTGCCATACCAGTATGTGTGTTCCGTCCTTATCAAGGGGAGTGCTAACTGTCTCTCCTTTCGTACGACACAAATTGAACTGGTCTAATCGCACTGTGTCTATGCAGCCGGTCGTCAAAAGCATCTTGGACGGCAATTTTCACACTGCCCCTGGTTAAGATTTGCCTAACGTTCCTACAATGGTTTTGAGATTCGAAACCAATCTAGGTACATTATTTGCACTTTTTGCACATTTTTGAGTTATCAGATTTTGGGGCGTAATTTTAGCGACAAATGACCTTGGATGACATCATAAGGGAGGGAAGTTTGATATCGGCCACGGAATTTCAGATCATTAAACTGTCATTTGCTGCTCGTTTTCATGGCGGTTAATCGATGAAGGATTAACCAGCTTTCACATCAACATTACGATTACATTATTTTCACTTAGGCTCTACAAGAGATCTCGGTGGAGGACAGGAAGCGTCAGCTGGAGAACAGCAAGTCGGAGCTGATAAACATAGAGAAACGTATTGAGCAGGTGAATAAGCAGTTTAAGGATCTGGACAAGAGGGTGCAGGAGCTGACTAAGAAGCAGAAGTCGGCCCAGCAGGAGCATGAGAAGCATAAGAACAGGGAGAAGGAGGTGCAGGAGAAGATCGAGGAGGATGTGAAGGATTTGGAGAGGATGGCTTCCAAGCAGACTATGCTTCAGAATAAGATTCAGGAGTGTACTAAGAAGATTCAGGATTTGGGGTCCTTGCCGACTGGGGCGTACGAAAAGTATCAGTCCCTCAGCAGCAAGCAGCTGTTCAAGCAGATGGAGAAGGCGAACAGCGAGCTTAAGAAGTACAGCCATGTGAACAAGAAGGCTTTGGACCAGTTCATCAGCTTCAGTGAGCAAAAGGAGAAGCTGGTTAAACGGAAAGAAGAGTTAGATCGAGGGTGAGTTCGCATGTTGAAAATTATTGTAACATGAAATATATTCGTAATTCATTTTGTAATGCAGGGATGAGAAGATCCGTGAGCTGATGAGTGTCCTGGAGCACCGCAAGTGCGACGCCATTCAGTTCACGTTCAAGCAGGTTTCCAGATTCTTCAGTGAGGTCTTCCGTAAGCTTGTCCCTTCAGGGCACGCCCAGCTTATAATGAAGACGGACAATGAGGAGGTGACGGATTACCAGGAGGAGACGGACATCTCTCGAGTTGAGCGCTACACAGGTGTTGGTATTCGAGTGTCTTTCACAGGGAAGAACGCAGAGATGAAGGAGATGAACCAGCTCTCGGGAGGGCAAAAGTCGCTTGTGGCCCTGGCGCTCATTTTTGCCATTCAGAAGTGCGACCCAGCCCCTTTTTACCTATTTGATGAAATTGATCAAGCCTTAGATGCACAGCATCGAAAGGCAGTTGCGGACATGATCCACGAGCTATCCAAAGATGCGCAGTTTATCACAACAACATTCAGGCCTGAGCTTTTGGAGCATGCCAACAAGTTCTACGGGGTCAAGTTTCGCAATAAGGTGAGTTACGCCTTGCTTGTTTTCCTGTTCACATGTATATAATGTGACCTTGTATTTTTCAGGTGAGCCACATTGAATGTGTGACTCGCGAGGAAGCTTACGATTTCGTGGAAGATGACACAACGCATGGTTGAAGTGCATATGGACACATACTGGAAGGTTTATTGCATCCGAACATTTTATTGTAACTCCCAAACGTGTGACTTCGACATAACATGTTGGGGGAATGATGTGGAGAACATTATATTGTAACTGACGTGTTCAACAAAAGAATTTATCTAAAAAAAAAACATGTACGGTTTGGCAGTTGGTAGAAGCATAGTTATTTCAACAATGATGTGTTATTTGCATGGTATAAAAAAAAATGCTGCACGATTAATTATGTACGAAAAGTCCGCCATATAATTATGTTGAAATCCTGCAAATGTCTGTTTCGTCCAACAAATTAATATTGCAATTAGAGCAGGGTTAAAATTAATGCATGTACTGTACATTGAATTTTTGTAGGGATACTTTAATTGCTTATTATTTCCCCAGTGCGGCAATTTGAATGTTTTACCGTGCAAATGACAATAATAATCAGTATTTGTGGTGTGTCTGGTTCGGCATGTAGCAAGTAGAGTAAACAATTTTTTCAAACCGCAGCACAGTACCTTTTATACAAAATAAAACGCTATCGTTCACATGTTGCTTTTGGATTAATCCCATTCATTTCGTGAGTGTATCGAAGCGTCCCGTTGGTATTGAACCATATTTTTTTGACCCTCTTACGTGTTCCCCCCCCCCNAGGTCAAACAGTGAGAGCAACGTTGATTTTGGCCTCATCCACTGCCAAGACTTCATTACAAGCTTTTAGTCTGTACTAATAGCCCCCCCTTGCATCCAGAGCACTCCAACCCCTCCCCTCTTTGCAAATAGGCATCTATTGTTTAATTTTCGCCATTTTGGTAGAGGGTGGCTGCTTTTGCCTGGTTTAATTTTCTAGAGTGGTTAGGGAGAGAGTTTGTGAGGCTTTTCATCGGACAATAGGCAGCATGTTGAGTACAGTTTGCTGGCTTTTGTCTGAATGCGAGGCCGGCTTTTGCAAGGATTCCGTACTGAAAATTGGGCATGGAAGTACTGCTGTGTCGGAGCTAATTAGCTGGTTGGAGCCCCCCCTGGAGCTCAAAAAAAAGGGAGAGAAGCCCGGGCCAATTTATTCAGTGTAACAGGTGAGCTACCTTCATTTTTGCTCATGTTTCGCTCAGCTTCCAACTGCCGGCTCTTGTTTAGATTGTGTGTCGTGTGTACTGTAGACGAGGCGGCTTTGGTAACAAAAGGCAAACTCCGCACACGTTTCTCATGTGCGAAAATTCACAGTCTCACTGTGTACATATTTGTCATCTTCTGCTAGCAAGCACTGATATGTTCATTTATTACACGCTTTATATTAGCTTCACCGCCACGGATGTGTGTGAAGACGCGTGCGGCGAGTTCCGCCATTCCCACACCATCTAGCGGTAGTAGTCAAGTGAATGGGTGAGTTCGCAACCTCCCAGTTTTTTTTCATAAGAAAATTATTTACTAAGTGAACTCATTGTCGAAATGTGGCAACACTGCCCAGCTCGCTTGTATCAACACCAACGTGCATGTAAGTTACCACTTTCTCCGTGAGATGGCAGTAGTGTGCAGAGAGGATGCGCGCCATCTGTTGGTGCCGCATTGTAGTATGATACGCCACCAACAGATGGCGCGCATCCTCTCTACACAGTGCACGCTACTGCCACCCGACGGAGAAAGTGGTAACTACATGCACGTTGGTGATGAGTCGCATGTAGGGACAAAGTTCTACGACGTAATTCTACATACGATTTTCGTGTCCTCTGCTTACTTCCAGGTGTAATTTGCAGAATTATGGCCCTTGATTTTCGTACTCCCCCCCCCCCNAAAAAAGTTCGGCGGGACTCAAAAGGGTATATTTTTTAGTGTGCGCCGCAGTCGAGCGGACTTTAGTAGAGGGTGCGATTTAAAAAAAAAAAAAAAAATGCAATTAGTGCTTCAATTCACATGAGAACCCGAGGGGTGACAAAAGGGACAGTACAGTGGGGGAACTTTGAACCGTAAAATAGTCCCCCATGTTTTCCGCACCCCTAGCTAGATCCCGGGAGGGTTTGTTTTGACAGTTGTATTTACACAGACAGATGTTAGTTGCCACTCTTTTGGATGGGTGCTGGGTCAGAAGTTGACTTAATTTTTTGACAACTCACATCTGCAGTCCTCACGTGCAGTATTTTTCCAAACTTTTACAGTATTTTTTGAGGGGGTTGAAACTGTCACACTTTCCTGTCCTGATTGACTGCCTTTTCTTGACAGGACCCCCTTCTTTGGACTAGTGATTAATTGGGTTCGGAAGTGATTGCTGCCTCATCCATTCTAAAGTCCCAGAAACTGACAGCCCTAATCCAAGGAAACGGGGCTAAAAAGTCATCACCATATTGGACTTCGAGACAGAAGGGATCAGACGAGGGAGCTAGACGCGAGAGAGAGAAAAAAAAGCTTTAACGTGTAATAAGCACGCCAGCTGCACAAAAATGTCAGCTCTCTGATTCGTGGAGGTGAAAAGTTGAAGAATCGTATATAGAAATTGGCTAGGCGTAACTTTGTCTTGTGTTGACTCATCACCAACGTGCATGTAGTTACCACTTTTCACGTGGAGTGGCAGTAGTGTGCAGACAATGCGCGACATCTTGTTACGGCATATTGTACTACGTCCAAGTGGGCCGGGCAGTGTTGCCAAATTTTGTGCTTGCGATTTTGCCTAAAACAAATTCGTTAAATATGCCAATGTTGTTCCAGCAATTCATGTAACTAGTCATTTGTGCCCACCAACACTGCCATTTGCCGTAACAAAAATTGCGCCAATTTCTGCTTTGTGATAACCCATATGGGTTTGCCCTCCCAGTAATAGAGTCAAGATGTTGAATTAATAAAAAGCGGCTCCCTCAGGATAAAAATGGCATGTCTCATAATGGCCAAACATGCGCAGCAGGAAAAGAAGCCGGGAAAAAAATATTCCACGCCGTTGTTTTTTAGGTTCACTTGAGCTGGAGCCTCGAGTCTGTCCAGCAGGTCTGTAGTAACCTGACGAGGTGTGCGTGTGACGCAACTTGTCGCGTCATCCTTTTTGGCCAAAATCGACGAGTGATGAGCAGAGTAGGAGGCCTGCTTGGCAACGCGCGCCACCAGCAGTCACTTGTCTCCCGGCAACCGGAGAGGACGCTCCTCGTAGACGTAGCTCATGCTCGTGGAGAACATCCATCACTACGAACGTGTCAAAGGTGAGCTTATTTTGTTAATTAACAAAAGCTTGATGAGTCATGTTGATTGAGTCTATTAGTGAAAACCATGTGGTTGTCATACCAACCTGTAGACGCACCGGATGTCATCTGGGGCTCATATGACCTTTCCCACATAACTTGAGCGTGGGAACTACCTGGACAGATGCAAAGGGGGTGCACTGACACCTTTATTTCCGGAATTACTGTGCATATTCCTCTTCCGCAAAATTCAGACCTGTTTAGATAGTTCCTGGAAAATTTAGTGGGGGGGACACGGTTGCAACACGACCCGAAATTAACCTGCAAAATATTTAAACAGGGCAACCCGATCGGCTGATGCCTGACCTACCCTCCCTGTAGACTATTATAAAACGTCATATCGCGTTTCATGATTGCATTTTGTGGGGGGGAGGCCTTCTCCATTAAATATGTAGACCCCCCTATCGTAATTTTCTGTTGCACGGTATATAGGTAAAGCATTGTCTCTCTTGGTGTGGATTGCCTGCTAAGCATGCACTTAAGTTTTACTTTGTAGATAACTTCTTTTTTTTATGAGTCTATTGGAAAGGAGTAAAGGATCCGGAACCTTCTTCAGGTCTTTTCCAACCCAACCAACCCGGTTCGGCCATCAGCCCTAGGAAAATAAGTCGAAACGAGGACCTTAACCAACGGCGCGCTAAGCGATTTGAGTATATAAAATTCATGAGGGAAGCAGTTTATCAGGGGGGGTAAAAGGGAGATACGGTTAAGGGGGTGGAAAAGGCAGTTTCTACATTTTTCGTTGTAACGACCTCCCATGCTTTCGGACAGGTAAAAGGTTCGCCGTTCATCTCTGGGTCCCACATGGGTCCCCACCTACTTCTGATATGTAAATCACGTTCGGCTGTACTTTTTTTCCCCCCTTTCTCTATGTGAATGTGCGCTAGCTGAGTAAAACGACATTTATTGTTATCTACATGCACTGGGAACGTCCGGCATAATTTTTTAAAGAGACTAAGGATCTATAGGATGACCCACCTATGCAATCATAGATAAGAGGGAAAGTTTGGGCCAATCGGATGATTTGTGTGTAGAAATCGACTGGTGTGCTCGATCACTATGTTTCGAACCGGACGTACTGATGAATGGTGAGTTGAAGTGATATTGTTTTATTCAAAGGCGCGCCAACTGAAATCGTGGTCCAGTTTCTATTTTTAGATTTTGACCGCAATGGCGATTTATTTAGGAAAAAATAGCACACATTGGGCAAAGAAACGTTGCCTCACAATTTTCACCACTTTAATACTACTTACAAATTCAGTGAATCCATAAATCTGAGCGAATAATTACATTTGCGTTTGAGATCACACGATTTTAAGAGTCTCTTTCAAGTTGCGAAATCCTTTGAAATCCTCTCAACATTTCATTTTGAAAGAACTTGTCAACACAGTGCTTTTGACTAAGAGTTGACATACTCTTTGAGAAAATCCGCTAAATCGCTTTTAAAATGATGTGTACCTAAACTTTCTACTGCGACGTTCGTTAATTATTGTGTCAACCACTGCATACTTTCCCATTCAATGCGACACATTTCTCTGAAATCCGTGTCCAGAATCGATTAGGAAAATACCCGCATGTACCCGGGTACACCCTTCACAATGTAGGAAAAAAAAATCTATTAATCCCCAGCCATCTTCCGCCCATATTTTTTGGTGGGGACGATGATATAGTACACGGCACGTATACAAAACGCACACACGTGACACGTGTTTGCATGTCCCCCACAGGTGACACGCCTGTCACATGACAAAATAAAAAACGACCGCGCTCCGCCAGTTAGGACCCGTCCAGAAGATAAAAAATATATAGAGAGTGCTGGAGTTGGGGAGGGTTGGGTCGAATCGATGCACTTGGGCTGCCATTATTTACTCGGGGAGCCTCTCTGGAGCAGGTAGGAAATGATGGAGAGTGATGGGGATAGAAAGAGGAAGGTACATGGAATATGTGCGTGCTACTCCTCATTGGGGAGAAAAAAAAATCACATTTACATAACATTTTTCTGGATTACTGACAGGACATGCTCAACTGATGCATTGTTTAGGATCAGACGAAAAAATGTTAAAAATGTGTACGTATGTAAGCTTCGTACACGTTGTACAGGACCGTAAACCGTACAGGTTTAATGGATTATTCATATAACCATATCTTTCCAAAAGTACCTAGGTTCGTGTAGGCCATCTAGTCCGATATTGCACAGGAAGTGGCGGAAGTTACGGTTATATCCAATCACGAAAGGGCTGCAATATTTTCTGACAGGTAATAACATAATTTATATATTTTTTAAAAAATATTCACGTTCAGTCTACTGAAGCCAATATTTTTCATATTTACAGTGCGCAATTTTTTGGGGGGTGATTGGTTATTGTAATTTCCGGTTATACTTCTGGTGTAATCTTTACGGAGATGTCCCATACCCGTTTTCACTCAGGCACAACGTGTACGTATACATGTTTTTACGTGTACTGTATGCTGGTGGCCCTCATTTTCTCTAGTCGTAAGTAGGTACATTCCGTGAGCCAAAGAACGATCTGACGTCACGTTCAGCCCCGCCTCCACCCGGCTCTTCTCTCCAATCATGCTCGCGAATCGCTCTGCGCATGCTCAGAAAAGGTGTGACGTCAGATCGTTCTTTGGCTTACCGGACTGTACATATAGGGTAAGAGAGAAAATGAAAATCATACTACTGTAGTACAGAATGATACTCACCTGCAGAGGCACATCCGGCGATAATCAGCTCTGTCTACAACACGTATTTTTAAAAACCGGGTATACGCAGCGTGTAGTAAGAGATTGCTTTATTGAAATATGCAAATGACGTTGTAATCAGGCCCAGCCAACCTTCACAGTACACATGACGAACCGATAGCAGTTCGCTTAAAGCGCGTGTTTTAATCTCTATTCCAGCTAACATTTCAAAATTTGAGAGGGGGGGATGGTGGAATGTATGTGTGCAGGGGGGGGGGGTGCAGGGGGGTTATGGATATAAATCTGCAACGCTGCAACTATGACCTATTGTTCGGGATATGAGGGAGAGGCTAAAAATTCATTCCCCCGGACCTCCCCCAAAATTTATGCGGAATAATTTACAAGTGCAAACAGCTCGGAGGCAGATTCATTGAGCGAGAAGGCGCGTGTGCAGCTGGATTTACATCATTCCTATAACCCCCCCTCCCCCTATAGCTACTCTTTTTAACCTTAAAAAAATCAAGCAAAAAAATAAACGATAAGTAAACAACGTGCAAGGAAGGGGGGGTTATTAATTGGTATAAAGCTTGGGGGATCTTCATTTATGAGGAGTTTGAATCCCCCCCAACCTCCTCTTCAGTCTATAACCTTATGCGAATTCAACCTCGAGGCGGTATAAAGTTTGGTCGGGGCGATAATGAGGTCCGGATCGGTTAATTAAGACGCCTCAAGACCGGGCTCCGGTGTACTTCAGGCAGATTCAAACTCCGGATTCCGGGAGAAGCTCGGGCCCCAACTTTTTATGCATAGAAAAACCGGGGGGGTTTATTCCTCCGGGCGAAATCACTTTGCCAGAATGTCGCTTTGCAAATGTCCATGTGTACAGGGTGGTCCAATTTAGCTGTGAAGTAAATCTAAAATAATATGGGGGATATTTTTTGGGGGGAGCACTGGAGCACCCTGTATGTGGCCAATCTGTTGAAAGAAGATGGCGGGGGGGGGGGGGGGGNCTTAGAGGGAGAGGCTGAGGAATTGATTAAGCTTGCTAATTAGGTTGAGCCAAGCACTCTCCGTGAGGTAAATGCAACTGCAGCGATTTCTCAAACGTATCGGGATGTTCGCAGAGCACACTATCAATAGTTGGAGGGAGGATGGAGGCTATGTAAACTATGCATAGTCAATATGGCTATACGGGGGGGCTGGAATGTGACTGACGTCAAAAATGTTGGAGGTATATAAAATATGTGTAGTCCAACCAAAAAAAAAGTAATGACATAATTATGTTCAGTCATGAATATTTGTGGAGTACTGCACTGCCATATAAATGTGTAGGAATTTCAGTGAAGTAAAGACTGGAATTACAGTGCCAGCCGACTTTGAAAGATCGATAGTAGTCTATAGACTTGACATCTACGAGTTATATTAACTACACCCGGAAGACTATAGAAGCATATGAATTTTTTTTGTAGCAGACTGTTACCTTTTGTTGACTCTGTCTGTCTGTAGATAGAGGAAAAAAAGGTATTGTTTTCGATTGAACCAGGGTTGAACTTTGATCCTTAGTGCGCTGTACACAATCCGTCAGCGAGGTGCTAGCTTTATTATACATATTCCGTCTGGTTCCAAAGGTTGGACAGTTGTTGAGCCTTGTTTGACGACCAGATTTCGCAAAAAGCTATACTTTTACCACAGCTTTTAGAAAGTTACGACGAACTATAAGTGGACACTTCAGCCGGATGATCAGGATTAGGCAGCTCTTTTTTTCCCCCCTTGTATGAGTACAGCACACTGCGAATTCCTAACGTCAGTTTGCCAACTATCCCAATTTTTTTTTCTATCTCGCATTTTTTTATTCTTTTGTGCCTTTTTTTTTTTGCGGGGATTCGCATCGTCGGAGGCATGTCTGAAGCAAAGGAAAGTGGCAGTGGGGGTTATGGAATTTAACGGAAGAAGAGACGGCATGATCCATCGGGGATGGTGCCTTCCCATTTGTTTCCCAGGCAACCGAAACCCTTGCTGACAGGTGAGATCTGCAGTGAAGGGGGTGTTAGTGTGCAGTATATGCTATATGCTATATATCTAAAAGTTGTGGCCCCCTAGTATATGGCCAGCGGGGTTTCTGAGTTCCCATGCCAACTGATTGAAACTTGACGCGTGCTCAGGTCTAGATCAAGTGATGAAGCCCACGACATAAATCAACTCTGCCCCCACCCCCACCAACCTTGTCTTGAACCGAAAAAATGTCCCCTGGTTGTCGTGACCATGCGACGGACAGGTCACGTGAAGACTGTGTTTTCACTGGACACACACACACACATTTTTGTTTCTAAATAGACCTGTAAGCCACGCCTCTTACCGCATTATTAGGCACAATCGTTTTTAACGAGTTTGGAGCGGAAAAGCAGCAGGGTGACAACTTAAATTGTAAGGATACTGTAGAATTTATTTTGGAACGTATAGGCAAAGCTGACCATATGAAATGTTGGTTTTGAACCGACCTGTAGCTCAGGCCAATAGTTTTACTTTTCGCGCGGATTATGCGAGCGACAAGGGAACAATGGGACGAGAAAATGATTGATGGGTGTTGCCGAATCGATGCTAATCTTGGGCGACTAAATTGCAAGGCTGACGAAGTAATTAAGGAGGGGTTTTTTTTTGCTCGAATTAATGTCACGGGGCTCTGAGGAATTTGCATTTAGTAGCAGCTCGTTATTATTTTTGGCATAAAAGTACAGACACACGTGTTTATCCTGTAATAACCGCAATTATTATTTGCACAGTAATGTCACCTGAACGGTTACGGAAGTGTCACTGGTTTCAATGATCCGGATCTGGTTTTAGGTGTAAACATATCACAGTTGCTCCATCAGTAGGTCAAACGTTATTATGTAACATAGGCCTAATTATACACACTGTTGCATAATATTATTAGGCCGAATGGCTGCCTCTGAATTAACACCATCACTAATGGGACAAATAATATTGGAATCAATCACCTGTTGGAATAATATTGATACAACAACAACAACAACAAACAACAACAACAAAAATAACAACGACAACAACAATAAAAATAAAATAAAACTCCCGAGGCAGTTTTCTTTTACAGTATTTTCTTTTTGTTGATGATAATAATAATAATAATAATAATAATAATGAGATTATAATTTATTTGTAAAACTTTCTTTATGAACTCAGTAATGATGTATTTTGAGATAAAAAGTCCTCCTATCGGGAGATTGAACATAATTTAAATTAATTCATGTGCATCCAGAAGGAAGGTAGGCTGTTTGTTACACCAACAGATAATATCATGTGTATTTTGTGCAACGAAATTAGCTTAATTAGAGTACATACAAAAGGTACAATATTTTTGCTAGCTATTGTTTCTAGTTTCAAAACAGTTTTTCCTCTCGTGCAAGTGAATGTTACTGATTCAGTCCAACCGCAAAATTACAATTTGACTCCACAAAAAAAAAAATTACTTACTCGTCATGTATACTGAGTACATTTGTCATCCTACCCTTTTGTGTGTTTGGTACAGCAACCACATCATTCATTTCGCTATCTCGAGCATTTTGTCACATTTCGATAAAAATCGCACCCCCTTCCCTCCCCCTCTCGAAAAAAAAAAAAATTGCATTTGTATCTAGCACGCGGAACCAGCACGTTACTTCCACCCGCAGACTAACGAGTAAGCCGTACTGTCCGCCCGAATTAAACTTGAAATTATTATTTCCCAGGGGAAAACCACCCCCCCCCCCGACAACACCACCACCTCCCCCCCATGAAAAAAACACATAAATTCGCGTGCGTGTTTTTTCACTCCCAAACGTGCGTGCCAAACACCCCCCAAAAATCCTAACCAGCGCTAAGCAGGCGACAAAACCCCCCTCCTTTTTTTTCCCCCAAAAATTCCTAATAAGAAAACTGAGCCAATATCTTCCTTCATAAAAATCGAGAGGTCTATCCCTCTTAATGCGATGAGTTCCCGGAGATCTAAACAAGCGACAAACAAACGGGGGAGACAAGCTGCTTTGGAATAAAAGACGACGCTGGAGGTTTTTGGAGGGTGGGTTGGAGGATGGGGGTTTCCATGGAGATAACGCCCCTCCTCCTTCCAAACTCTCAAGTCACTTTTTTTTTTCGTCTTCTTACTCTTCCTTGCTTGCTGCCTCCCAATCCAACTTTTCTCTCTTTAGGCAGGCCCGAGGCTTCCTTTCCCACACTTGTCGAGCTGTCACTTTGCGAGAGTTGGGAGCGGATTTAGCTTTGCCTAGAGAGTAGAAGAACCCAAAGGAAACTGGGGGAGAGAAGAAGAAGAAGGTTCTCTCTTGAAGAGAGAGCGAGGGATAGAAAATGAAAATGGAAAAGCGAGACATTAGTGAGCGAGTACAAATGCCCCCTTGTGCGAGAGGGGGTGGACTCTCTCTTTCTCTCTGCGCTTATCGCGACCAAACATGGAAAATGGCAATTACTCTTTTCATTTCGACCCTCCCCCACTCTCTCTCTAGCTCTCCTTTCCAACCCACCTCGTAGCCCCCAAGGAGATTTGATTTACGCCTAGCAAGCACGCCAGGCAGCAGCGGATAGGGAACTTTTGCGACCTAACTTTTCCTCCACCCACCACATCTCTTAAAAGTTAAACTTAGAGCTAAAGGTAGATGATACGTTTTTTTATCCAGCTTAGCAAATTTAATTATGTTCTTTCCTTTTCATTTTTATATACTTTTTTTTTCATCGAAAACAAGGTTATAGAACGGATCTGTCCGTCTGTCCGTCCGTGGACAGGTATCAGGGCCTAAACCGCAAGAGATAGCGACAAACGGTTTTCGGATTCGGATTCAGTGTGCACGAAATGGGTTTCATAGGCAATTTGCGGCGACTGGGCACTTCCGGCGACCGGGCACTGAAAACCGGAAGTGCCCAGTCGCCGGAACGAAAAATGAGACTGACAGCAGTAAATGTCATTGTTGTCCTATTATAATCGCATAGTGTCGTATCGTATCGGGTTTGTCAGCCTCATTTCCCGCTGCTAAAAAGACGACTCGGATCACGCCCATCTTGGCAAATTTAATNTAACGCTATTGTAAGATTTAAGTGTAGATTGCCCAATAACATTTGGTTTGACTTACGATCAAGTCTGATACATGTTTGAAAAAAACTGGGTATGCAAATGGGGGGTAGGTTGCACCTATTTTGCCAAATTTATGCATTGCGCAAAGCATGAAGTTTGCAAGATTTTTTTATTTCATCTCTGCAGTCTCCCGCATTTAGGTTTCTGTTTGGATAGGGCCGTGCCGACGTATAATTTAATCAAGTCTCAAGATGAATTAATCATCGGTCACTCGCGGATTTTAGCTCCTTTTTTTTTCTCAGACTGCAAAAAGGCAAAAAAGAGCTCTATAAGGTATAAAGAGGGCTGTCACTAAGGCTGATTATTCTGATTATGCAAAGAGTTCTCTTTGCGTCTGCCAGACGTTGCCGGGCTGTACACAAGATTATGCAGAATTTTAAGCAAATGACTGCGACAAGAAATCATCACCTAGATAGTAGTGCTTTCACTTTCCCCGTTCAACAGTTAGAGTACAGAGTAGTACAGCTCCCTGGTGGACTTTGTCCGCGAAATGACTCATCACCAACGTGCATATGGTTCGCCCTGAGAGTGGCAGGGGTGTGCAGAGTAGTGCGCCAACTGGTAGTGGCCTATCGTACTAAGTCCAAGTTGGGGAGGTGGGCCAAGCAGTGTTGCCAAAATTTGGCTACTACAGTTTTCTATAATTTCCACACACACACACAAAATCGAGCGTGGCTGGACTCTCCATGAGATTTGGGTGCAAGTGTCGGAGAGACGAGCAGGAATAATTTTGAGGGTGGGCTTGGCTGGCAAATGAGATACATCCCCCCCCCCCCCCCCCCNCCCCCACGAAAAGCCAGATAAGCTCAATTTTCTCCCCAGTGGAAAGTGCCGCACCGCATGCAACACAATCCGTATATATACACCGGAATTTCCCCGCAACCCTCCTCCGGTTTGTATTCCGTGGCAATAACCCGCCTTTTCCGGTTGGGAGTGCACAGAAGTGCGGAGGTGGAAACCGAGCATAAATCAGGCAAAAGGCTTAAATCGTCATAATTAAGCCATAACTATAAAGGGTGTGGCGAGGGATGAAGAGGGAAAATAGATGAGATATTTATCCCTCCCCTAGTATAGCCGTCTACTAATTGAGCCAGCGAGTGCAATTAATCCCTTAGGCTTCGGGATGAGGGAGGATGTAAAAAGAAGTGTATTATGAGGGGGGNGGGGGGGGGGGGGTATGTGTGTGTGTGTGTGCTTTTCCCTCTCATTTGCAGGCCATTTCTTCCCCTCCTCCAGGGTCCGGATCTAAGCCCGGAAACCCTTATAGAGCTATAGGGGAGGGTCAGATGGGAGGGGGGAATGAGATTCCGGTCCGTGTTGCCGACTTCATACCGAGAGAGGCTATACGTGAGGGAATCCCTGCACTTGTTGCTGCATGCCTCTCATTCCACGGGGGGAAATCTAATCGCGGAGTTCTCTGGTGACGTAGAGACCCCCTTTGCACCATGGTAACCTGATTCACTTATGGGTTTTTGAAATGGAGTCATTTGAAAATTCATGACCGAGCGAGGCTCGTTAATCATTGAGTGGTTACTGCCATTGTGAACTGGAGAAGTCGGGAGGAGATCAATGTCGAAAATTGTGGCCGGATTTAGAGAGTGACGGTCATCCGCGGGCAAAAATTATATAGATGAAATAAACAGAAAGTTGCGGTCAGGCTGTGGCGTGTTTTGCAGTACGGTAAAATGCGAAAAACAAGTTGCATTAGCGAGAAATGTTGCTGTTATATGAATTCCAAATATGCAGTTGGTATACGCTCACTATGCTGTTTGTGAGCGACAAAATTATTGGTTATTTGCGAACGGTCGGTTTTTTTAGCCATAATTTTTGTATAATGGAAGCTTGAAATTTCTCATTTTTTTTACAACACACGTAATCAATAGCAGTTGAAATATTTTGTGTCTAGCATTCAGGCCGTTGGTGTACTATCGGGTTCAAATTCTTTTGCCCACTTTATCCTGGTCTTGAAGCAACCCTTCGCACAGAGCCCACGTTAAGGAGATGTGTGTATGTGAAGGGTTGCTTCAAGACCAGGATAAAGTGGTCAAAAGTACTTGAACCTGATAGTACATAATGCACATTACCTGTGAATGTGGCCTTTGCTTGGAAAATGTTATAAATGACACCCCCTGACCTTTCCACACATCTCTTAAGGTCCAGATATTGGCCCATACTCCATAATTTCCGATCGACCTTTCCTTGTCGCCCTTTCACTCTCGTACAATTATTCCAAACACTCTCCAGCAAATTTTTTTCTACGCAGCTGGCATTGCATTGCTCTAAAACGCTTCCAGCTCGCTTTTGCTGCTTTCACCTGCTGAATTAATTACCCTCGGCGGTTTGTCGCATCTCATAGTAAGTGCAGACCCGGTTTAGTCCTGAGAGCCCTCTTTAATTCATCTCCGAAAGTGGAAACCGATCTGAGTTCAGCCCCCCCTCCATCCAAAATCCCCAAGATCCATATACACAGAACCGCATTCGCAATGAAGTGTCTCTACACAATGCTTAGTTCCTTGCAACTTGTACACACACACGTAATGATGGCAGCAGAGGTGGCAACCCGGTGGAGAGAAAGCGTGGTGATTGGCTGCCAAGCTCATTCGCTCGCGAAAAGCAAGTTGCCGCTCTGACGGTCAAAGGGAAGAGGAAAAGCGGGGCCCCAGCTTTTGGCTTTGAAGCTGGAGGCCCCCCCTAGGCTTCGACCAAGGGAATTAAAATCCGCCCCCCCTCTCTCTATATGTACCTATACATATATATGTACAGTACAGATCCCCCTCCAGCTCTCTGCCTCCCTCCCCCCCCTTCCAAAAGCGATTAGCCAAGTTGTTTCCTCTCCCTGTGAAAAGAGAGGAGGGTTGGGGGAAAAAGATAGATGGAGAAGGGGGATTCTGGGAGAGGACCACCCCCGATGGCAACGTCAGCTGCCTCTCTTCTCGTCATATTATAGAGTACCTGAAAATGTAGCTCATATGCATGTCATTCCTGCTGAAAAAAAGGGCGGAGGGCAGATATATGCACGCGGTTGGGAGGGTGGAAAAAAAAAGTGGAAGTAGTTGGTGACATGTCAAAGGCTGTTGGAATGATGAAAAGGTTGGGAGTAGAGTTTGTCACATTTTTGTAACGCGGTTTTCCTCTGGCAGAGAGAGAGAGAGATTGACATGTCGACTAGGTGGGGAGGTAAAACTGTAGTTGGGAGTTAAATGGGATGTAAAAAAATGTAGCCTTTTTTTTGATGTCTCAGCGAGTGGTGTACTACCTTTTTGGGGGCAGTTTTGCAGGCTGTGTAGAGCTGGAAGAATAAAAGGGGAATTTAAAATGTGTGAAAGCCACAGTGTAATTATGCATGGTTTACATGTTAGTCTTGGGCCAGATTTTTTTGCAATAAAGTTCAGGGTAAGTTTCGCCAGATTTTAATAACTGATTTGCAATCTACAGCTGCCCGATGTGCTGGAAGCAATAAGCAGATGAAAATTGATTTTAAAAAAAACACAGCACCGAAATTGCTTTTCGGAGCAAACGCCAAATATTTCTGGGCCGGTTTTGTATCGACTCAAATTAAGGGAACTTGTATTACGAATACCTGTGCATAATCGTATTTTCTTAATTTGCGTTCATACAGCGGTGCCTCAAATGTTTATAATTAATGAGATGCTGGATATTTTTTTTCCTTTCAAAAAAATATGGCGCAGATTATGTTTTGTTCAAATATTTTTGCACCACTTTTTTAAGGATGAAATTAGGCATTTCTATTGTGGAATTCAAGTGTAATTATGCGTCAGATAGTTTTTAAAATGCAAAATATGCAGAATTGTTACGGTTCGTTTTTTGGGGGGTAAAAATCTAGATCTGACTTGTTCGACCCCCCCAGGAAACCCTGGATGTGCATTTTACATTCAAAAAGTCGGCATGGAGTTCAATCTGGCGTGGAGTGCATTAATGCATTATTACACCCCAGCATTTTTTTTAGGCAGTGAGACTATAGAAATATATTGATTATGCCTGCTGGGTGTAACATCGAGCATTCAAGTCAGCGAAGAGAACCGAAAAAAACGCGACATTTTTACCTGATTGGCTTCAAGGCAACTCTCTCTTTTTTATCCAGTTCCGTTCGCTACATTCCCTGCAACTCATGGATATAATCAACGCGATTCGAGCTTGCAAAAAATTTAGGCATGTAATAATTTTTTAGCTGACTATTCCCCTGCAGAGTTGGCCTGCACAGTGTTCTCGGCGGTTGATCATCAATGGAATTTCGGTGTTTTAAAATCCTCGTTAGATTTTTTAAATATTTAAAATGTGGGCAATGTACGAACCGAATTCTCTGAAATTTTTTTTGAACAGTTATTTTTATGAAAGCATACAGTTATCCTAACCACTCCGTGACCCTTGCGTCTCTCTTGTTCGCCACATTGACTACATCTAAGGGGCAAATATGTTTCTCCCAGAGTTATTTTTTTGCCGGAAATGAAACTCGCCGAAAGATGAATGACGTTTGATGTCAGTTTTGGACGTCGATGACGGCAGCATGTGAGACACAGCAGTTGTCAAATTCGCAAGGTATACATCAGGTTGTGGCAGGAGGATGGGGGAAAATGCAATTCATGGCCCCCCTCCCCCCAAAAAAAAAGTTTGGGGGGAAAAAATGGACAAGGGGAGATTTCACCTGCGGCTGCGAATGGGCGTCGACGGCGTCGTCATAGAAACGACGCTGATGGGGGAAAAAATATAGGGAGAGAAGAGAAAAGCAGCGCGGGAAAGCGCATCAGGTTTTGTTTTGGATAACTTTCTAGGGACCCATGGGTGGGGGGGTTTGAATGGGTTGGGTCCCTATAGAGAGAGAGACGACTATAGTGTCAGAGCGTGTGATCTGAATTTTTATTTCGGAGGCCTTTTCAATTGTGCCAGTTGCTGCCAATGATGAGTTCGGAGGGGCAGGAAATGTCTGCAATTGGAAATCGTTTGCGCAGCGTCCCCTTTTGTTTTCTGGGTGAATGATTTGTGGGCCTGATTGTTGTTTTGGGGGGGTGGGCTCCCAACCCACCGTCTGTCTATATAGAAAAGCCTAGGATCTAGCGACCTTCCGCGACATAAAGCTCGTCAGCATCCACATTCATCTTCCGTTCCCTAGGATTTTCATTCAATCCTCCTTCCCCNCCCCCCATTATTATTATTGCTTCGAGACCAATTTCTGCTTACATGCCGACCTGACTTCTTAGACAATGCTATCGGGAGATTTCAGGACCCTACTTCCAACAACTTGTCCTGAAAATGGGATTTACAGGGGAGTTTTTTTTGTAACCTAACTGGCAAACTTTGATACCCTGCGTAACATTTTCCCCTGATGCAATAGTCATGTCAAGTTTAGTTACGCAGCACCCTGTGACAATGTCTTTCCCAGCAAGATGAATTGTTTCAATCTTGCAGCTACTTCTTTCTGGCACATAAACTCCCCCTTTCCATCTGGTATAAAACGACCTTTCTCCACGCAACAATATTGTTGGCAACCCCAATTTGGCTTATTTTTACAGCCCCATTTACTCGCCGGTTCATACGTAAAAATGGAGAGATCTCTTTAGTCTTAAAAGCTGAAATTGTCAAGGGTACTCCTGCATGCGTGGCCTGTCGTCTCGCTGGTATTTTTTCTTCTTCGTGGAGGGACACACCCACGATTTATCTCCCTCTCTTCATCCCCTCTGAACCTCAATCTCCTCTCTGGCGGAAGGGGCAAATTTCCCGCTCGGTTTGGCAGTCGACGTATCGACATGTTATTTGAGCCCACAATTTCTTCCTATTTACTCCGGATTTCCAACAGCCCCTCTCCAGCAACAGCCTCTCCCTTCTCTCCAGCAGCCAATCCCGCCCACCTCAATTTCCACCTCATCCATCACACTGTTGCCATTTCTCATTTCCCGCTCATCTCTCGTCAAATCCGTCCCAAAAGAGGCGACTAATTTGTTCCGTTAAGGGACGCTTTTTTTTAAAAAAAAAAAGAGGCAGCTATAGACCAACAAGTAGTCGAAACTGGTGATGCTGTCGTCAGAAGCAAAAAAAGGCCACAATAACTAAAACAAACAACACCTAATATCCTTATTCTCTCCGTCGGATGTTTGCACGACCTGATAGTACCACTATCTCCCGCACGACTTGAGAGTGGCGGGAGTGTGCAGAGGAAGGGCGCGCCATCTATCCGTGAAAAATAGTACGACATGGTAAATCGACCACCAGAGCTGTACTATCAGGTCGGACAAACATCCGACGGAGAGAAATAGCTTATTAGAAGAAAGTGTTGCCAAATTTTGGCAACAGGTTCACTTCTGAATAAATAAATGCGATGCGTTTTTTAAAAGTGTCGCATCAGTCCAAGCTGCAAAAAGGTTCTCGCAGCTTTTTTTTGTGTCACAGACCGATGCGCGTCATGCGGGGGGGGCCATAATTTTCGGGCGTGCTGGTCACAAAATGACGGGGCCGACTATGGCGGATTTTTTGTTTAATTTTTCGAGGGGGGGGGGAGAGTGCAAATCTAATTCGTCACCTCTCGCAGTAATTGCTTTACGCTTCATTATTATTGTCATTAGCGAAATCGGGGCGGTTTTGGGACAAGCCTCATTTGGCACGTGTCGATTACATGAATTCATGGATGACGGATTGTTTTCATAACGTACACACTGATAGACAGTTGTGTAAAAAACTGCCCATGTTTTTTTTTAAATGCCGAAAATGCGAATCTCCCTGCAAATTTGCGAATATTTACGTCAACAGTTTCATTGAATGGCTGCATCGAGAGAAATCTAGGCCAGGTTCAATGTGGTGCTGCATTCTAATGGTATTTTCATGTGTGTAATTTGAGTGTTTATTTTTTATTTTTTTTAATGACAACCGGTCCGGACCAGGTCCACTTTTGACTGTCTCGTGTAAATGTGCCCTGCTACGTGAATCGACCGCTGCAAGTTTTTAATTATCAATATTTGACAACACTTTAGATCAACGCGGTTGCCCGGATTTACCCCCCCCCCCCCC